>SSHR01000519.1:0-73756 GCA_006518225.1 Fusarium neocosmosporiellum | reverse complement strand
AAAGGTATCAGCCAATAAGAGTGGGTTTGCTAAGCCCAAGTTACATCGGTACTGATGAGCCTCTTTCTTTGCTTTTGAAGACCATCTTTTAAGGCTGCGGTTCGCGAGGCTTCACTAGATTCCCCTCTGAGCATCAGTAACCCTGCCTGTCGCTTCAGGGAGTGAGTAGCTAAAGAGATTCACATGAAAGTACCTCAGGTACCGACAGGGATGAGAGGCCTTGGCGCTGATAGCTCCTGGACAAAACTTTTGAAATCGCCCTCCGTACCTGTACCACCACATACCCCCCTGCCCCCGCCCCGTGAGCTACCTCTGCCACTACAGCTACTGCGCTGCGGCCCTCTATGATCCCCTCAGCGGCAGACCCTCGCGCCCTGCGACGACATCTCGGACAGTTCCCCAGGCGGGGACATTTCCAACCCGTGCACCATGGGCCTCTGCCTCATCAATCCCAGGTGCAAGTCCGGAGCCTGTCGTCTCGAGGACCTTGGTGATCGGTGGGTGTGCTGCGCGTGTGGGAGGGGAAGAAACTCGAGCTACCAGTGCCTCAACTACCAACCCACAGCCCCAGACACGTTCTGCTATCACCAGATCTGTGAGAACTGCACAGAGGACAAGACGTAGGGAGCGTATCATTTCGAGGCCGAAGAATATCGGAGGGTGTATGTCCAAGTTCTAGGTGAGACATTCAACCTGGGGCGTTGTCCATCCGAATCTTCAAGGGGGGGTGAATATGCACAATCACGCCTTGGAATACTAATCACCGTCAAACCGCCACGGACGACAAACCTCTTCCCATCTTGCCTATTACCTATTTCGGGAACGTTCCATCATTCAAGTCCATCACAGCTGGGCTTCCCCTTCCAGATTCGCTCGTCACATAACCCTTCTCGGTAACTCACCGAGCACTCCTCCTCCGATCTTTGTCCTCTTTTGCCAACTCGACGAGAATTGAGGTTCCCCAAGCCTCGTTCCCAAGGGCCCGAAAGCATGAATAACCGACAAAAACAACTGTTACACACCCAACAAAAAAGAACTCTCCATCTCAACATCACCCATGAGGCTCACGATGTTCCTCGTCCATTGATCCCAGACCGCCAACTCTGCATGGAGAGGATGGAGTCAAATCTTGGCTCAGTTTTCGCGTTGGCTTGATACAAGTCCGTGTTCCAGCTCTGATCATCTCCCGATCTCTCGTCAAGAGTTTGACCAGCCATGTCCGCCTTCGGGTCTTCCAATACGGTTCGAGTTGCGTTGTTGAACCCGTCTCCTTTTTATCGATTTCTTAGGGATATTGAAGGAACAGCCGGAGAGGGAAATAATAGGGCATCTTGAAAAAGTATAAATGGCTGGTTTCATCATCTGAAGTTTAGAATCATCTCATCAACTCGTTCTTGAGCATCTTTGAGTTTAATTTGTTGCAAATAACCCTTCAATATAAACACCAAACCACTCAACCCAACTACGCAACTACAACTATACACCACCAACTCATATCCAAAAAGTCTCACCCAAAAATGTGCCATCAAGTCACCTTCCGCCTCGCCTGCGAGCACGTCTCTACGCACATCACCTACTGCCCCTCGGGCCTCGCAGGCCGCCGAGCCTGCCCGAGCACCACCAAGCAGTCCATCCCGTACCCTCCCCCCTCGGGCTACACGCTCCCCAAGTGCCCGCTCCCGGACTGCCCCTTCGAGGCCAAGAACCAGGCCTGGGACTGCTGCTGGTGCGGCAAGACGTGGAATGTCGGCGGGAGGTGCAGCTGCGTCATGATTGGCGAGGGGGGCACGTACCGCTGCGAGCACATCTGCTGCAAGTCGTGTATGCCCTCCAGGGAGTATTCCTCCTGAGTTTGGTTGGATGGAAACAGAATTAGCTGGATACCCAGGGCTAGGACGTGTCGAATTTGGGTTAGTTTCGTCGAGTTAGCAGTTAATAATCCAGAGTTACCATCTTGGCTTACGGGCTACTGCCTTAATTACTTCATATATGCAGCCAGCCCACCGTCGTCACTCTCGTATAGCCTCGCGACTCCAAGCCAAAGGTCTGCAGCAAAAGCCAGAAACAGTCTTCTCTTCCCTCCAAGCACCTCACCGCCTAAAATTACGTATCCTCCGACCACGCCGAATCTTGTCCTCATAGCTTGTCCCATCTCCTCCCGAGGCTGACATGTCCCGTTGCACCAGATCCCGTCAGCCTGCATCGCAAGACCAGGGGGTTTAAATCGAGATGTACAGCTACACGGCCGAGAGGGGGCTTCGATCGAGGTCTTGTGGACAGAGTCGTGCTCTCACCAAGATGCAGAAATCGGCGAGTTTCCGGGTGTCGTGTGAGGACATATGTTCTCTTGACTCATTTGATCATACCATCAGTGAAACTAACAAGAACCTTGTTCAGTCCAGTTCAACCATCTCAACTCGAAACTCACAGCCCGCTTACCTGCTCCCCAGTACCAGGCTCCCGGATCGATATCGTCTCGCAGACCGCCCCTCTCCCCCCCTCGTAGCCGCCCATCCAGCGGGGCATCTTGTACCACCCACGCACACAGCATCCAGTCACGAAGCGCCTCGTCACCTCGCCGTGCACATTTCCAGATCGCCGTGGCGTCCTATCAATCCCCCGAGGACGGTCGCACAAACTCCCCTCGAGCACCCGAAACATTGGAAGCGCCCCCAGCCCCAAGAAACCATCATCCCAACACGCCGCATCGGAGGGCAGCAACCTCCGATGATGCAGCGCCGCAGGACACGATCGTGAGAGAGCAGCCACTGGATCCAAGGGATGGGGTGGTGCAGGACGCCACCTGCCTGCCTGAGGGTGTTGAGCATGGTGTTCGTCGTGGATGGGTCGAAAGGTGGGTTTGGGTCTCGAGAAGTGAAAATTGCTTCGCCGATGAGAACTCGAAGCCGAGGTCGTCGAGGTCGATCTACGCAGATGGATAGGCTGCTCTGGATCCTGGTGGGCGAGTTGACGAGGTGTATAAATAGGGGATGAGTGAAGCTGCTGTTGATGCGAGTGTTGACTTGTTGGCTGTATTCCATCTCATCCTTCTTACTTCAGGGCCTCAACCCATCTTTCAATATCCAATTTCACCTTTCTTGACCCCAGATCAAGCTTCTTTGGCTTCATCTCACCTCCAAACCCCCCTTCCCAGATCCCATCTCAACACACAGCAACATGTGCCACGGCCATCCTCGACACCACCCCTGCTCCCACACGTCCATCAACTGGCACTACTGCCCCTCTGCCCTTATCGACCTCGAGACGGGCTACGAGACGCCCTGCTCCAACATCTCGTTCGCCGCCGCCCAGCCCACCACATCCGACTGCCCCCTCCAGAACTGCCAGTTCAAGAGCAAAGGGGGCAGCTGGACCTGCTGCTCGTGCCGGCAGGGGCCAAACACTCAAGGATGGTGCACCATGCCCCTGAGCCGTCTCGAGATGGATCCCGAGTCTTTTGCCGTCGAGGCTGTTGAGACGACGTGTGATCACGGGTGCTGTAGCAAGTGTATCCGATACGGTGAGTCCATCTCTTACATCTTACCGAGCAACTCTAACACATCCAGGCTCGAGTCGCGATCCAACACCCGACATGACGTTCCCAGAGATGCGCAAGGGCTCAGCATCCCGCAAGTTCGGATACAGCAACGCCACAAAGTCGCATCGGCGCGGCTCGGCCTTTTCGCTCATCGGGGGGTTCCCGGCCGCGGCGTCCGAGGAGGACTCGACGCCGTCCCCGTCGACGTCCAAGTCGAGCTCGGGAGGCTCGGGGTACAAGATCGACCTGGAGTATGCCTCGGGCAAGACCAAGTCCAGCAAGAAGAGACACAAGTCCAAGGCGCGCTGATGATGATATGTGAGGGGTTGGGGTTCTGTACATTGAGTCTTGTAGAGCTGAAATACATTCGTCTTGTCCTTTGTGTATCACCGAGTGTGTGCGACTACACCTGGTCCAAGAGCAAGCCATACCGTGAGCATCTCCGGCTTCTCCGTCTCGGGCTATTCTCCTGTCTCCAACGTCAACAAAACCAGACACGGTCAAAGCACTCTTCTCATCTCCACCCAATGCCTCCTCACCAACTCTCTCACCAACCAAGTGCCCGCCAAAGCATACAGTATCCCGCAAGGACGCTCGATAGACTTTTAGCCACAGACGTCCGAATCAGTCCACCTTAGGGTCCGAGATGCATCAAAGCGAGCGTTGTTGGCTGTCCAGCTACCGAGACGCACCCACTGCCGAAGAAGGACGGACGCTTTCTTCAAGCGGGATAGTTTACCAAAAGTCACGTCGATGCTTTTCGACGGGCGGTTGATCTCTCAACAACTGGGAGAAGCCACGTGCTATGTCTGCAGGAAGAGCCAGGATCTGGCTCGTGGTCCCCTCGTGCGTGGCAGGGGCGGGTACTGTATGATTGACAGGACAGCAGGGCTTGAGACGAGCTTTGGGGGTGGGCGCTGATCAAATCAGGGACCAGACCAAGGGAAGGACGACAAAGAGGGCTGAAACGTCAGCCCATTGCCGGCAAAAGGTGTGACTCTGGCACTCTTCTCAGCGATTCGTCCAGAGTTGTAGAGATGACGGATCGTTTATGAGAGGCTCTGCTTGCTTTGTTCACTGCGACTCTCCACCTGAAGCCCGAGATTTCCTCTTACTCTACCCGAGTTATCTCGACTTGTGTGAACAAACAAACATACGACTGACCTCGTTTGACCATGGATGGATGGATGGCTTTGTCTTTGTGAGACATGCCATCAAAATTCCTAAAGAGGCGATCGACCACCCACCGGAATTAGCAGCCATCGCGCAAGCTAAGGCGGCGCCTTTGGTGTCGAATGACGAGCGAGCCAGCGGCAGCCCCGACGGCGCCTCGTGCGAGACAAGACCAACCCAGACGGATCCGGAGTTTGATGGTGTGTCTCTGAGTGAGATTGGGTTGTCAAAGAAAGAGACTGCTGGGGGCCCAACTGCTGGGCTGAATGTTGTTAGCTGAAGCTGCGGGCGAGCTATTCCCGTGCTGATCAACCTCGAGATGGACTAGAGTGTAATTGTTCAACATCTTGTCCAAGGCCAGTGTCTGGCCGTTGGTTGCACAACCTCGACCTGAATGACCTCCCTTGCCTCTGCTTGTCATTTCCACATTGCAATGCGGGTCTCGTGTTTTTTTTTTAACTCTACCACCCACACGCACTCTCGCCGCAAGGGCATCATCAAGAAAACGAGAGAAATGTTGATCATTGCCCGTGAATCCGAGGTTGCGTTGAGGGCATCACCACGGTCAGCTACTCACCACCCCCCCTCGCTAGCGCCCATTCACAGATCAAGCAGAACACATCGTCATCATCACCATGATGTTGCTTGCTCCCAGCGTTTCCCAGATCCAAGGCGTGCGGCAAGGTTCATGGCTCCCACGCAGTGGCGCACCCAGCTCCCAGGCATTGGCTGGATGGCATACGAGCCGGAGTGCCAGGCCCCGGGGCGAGAAAAAAGTCAAAGGGGCCCTAGAGCGGGAAGCCGTGTATGTTTAATGTTTCGTCGGGTTGAGATTCTCATTCCAGGGCATTGGTGATCAGTAAATGGGCCTGCAAAGTAGACTCTGCCCCACGAGGATAGCATGCAATCCACTCTCTCTGTCTGCGAGTGAACGCATCTATCCCCATCTGGATCCCCCCTTGGCGCGAACCTGGACTCAATGGAACTGAACCCCTGGAAGACGAGACGTCGGTGCTTGCAGCTGCACACCCTCAGCCAGCTCCCCCGGCTAGAGGCCACGAGTCCACGAGGCGCCGACGTGAGGATTGGCCAATCACTGGGTGGACTCTAGCGGGTGATCACCGAGGCGTCACTTGATGAGGACGAGCGGATACAGTTCAATACATTACCGACCAAAAAAAAAAAAAACAATATTCAAGATAAAGTTGAATAGCTTCTCCTCTAGACCCTCGGGCCTCGACGCCTTAGACCAATGCCTTGTAGAGCCTGGGCTGCAGTGCTCGGCCCCGCCCGGGGTACATGATGTGTCTGTCCTGTCTGTCGCACAAGTACCGCTCCGCTCGTCTCGTCTCCTCAGGGGCCGTCTCTCCACTCCTCCAACACCATCACCATCACCTTAATCGTGCCATCCAAAGCAACCCCCGGTCTCTGTTCTGAAACTTGGGCTGACAGTACCTTGCTCGGGCACTTCTTCAGAGGGATCGGCTTCATCTCGTCCTTCTGTAATATAGCGCCCGCCGCCATCGTTGCACCTTTTGACGCTCTCGAGTCTAATCAACATTTGGAATATCCATCAGTGACTTGTACTACAACCGTACCACCTCCCATCCTCCAAGTACCCCCCTTTGAGAGAGAGAGTAAAAAAAAAAAAACCGACCCCAAGGTGGTACTGTACCTCAAAGTAAGCCCCCCCCTCCCTGAGAGAGTGCGCACCTACGCACGCACATACGCGCGCTGAGACCATCCATGGCCATTCCCGTCCCGTCTCATCTTCGTCCTCTCTTATTCTCTTTAATCTCCAAGTCTCCCACCCCCTGCTCGCCATTTCTTTTTACTCCATCCTTTGCCCAATTTCTTTTTTGTGCCCGTTTTCCCTCAGTCTCCTCGTCGGCGACTGTCGTCCACTATAACCTGACCAGACCAAACCACACCAGCCCAACTCGATCAAGCTCCGATTCACCGTCGCGCACCAGAGCAACTTGCCTATAACTCAATCCGTTCAAGCCTTGGCTACCATACCACAACTTACCACGCCTTGCCTGTCCGGTCCTCTCGCTCCTCGACTATCGACTCATCCGTTGCGCTCGCCTCTTCTCTCTCGACTTCAACCCTCAATCACTTCCGTTTCATACTCGTCGCTAGTATCCACCAGCTTCTCTTTCTTCTACCCAAGTTAGCGTCGTATCGCGCATTGTCCACCGCCATGCCTGCCTCCTTGGACTCTTCCCGGCCCATCATGGCCCCTTCGGTACGTGCTCCCCCTCCTCTAGGTTGTTTCGCCCGCCTGCTGCCCTGTCCTGTCCCCTTCACCGGGGGATCCGCTGTCTGCCCACCGTGGTGTTTGAGGACGCGAGGAGAGAAGTGTTGAGATGTGACTGATTGTCCATCTTTGTTTGCTTGCTCCTGCCATATACTCTCTTCTTTGTTCTATATCTCTCCTGTTTCACTGTCGCAACCCTTCACCTTTCACACCTCAAAACCACTTGACCCTCACCCATCTCTCAACATGGCCAAACCTCTTCCCTGGTCCTCTTCGCACGCCCACTCCCAGCCCAGCCGTCGCAAGCAGGATCAACCAGAAGCTGACCCATCCAAGAACCGCAACTCTGTTCGCTTCAGCACCTACAGCATGGCTCCCTCGTTCGCTCCCACCGTCCAGACCACCGATTCGGCCCACGCCGAGATCCGCGACATCGCCACCGGCCTCGACCGCATGGAGAACAAGGCCCTCACCTCGCAGCGCGTCGTCCTCACCGACGAAAAGACCGACACCATGAGCAAGCTCGCCCTGGGCGCCAAGCTCGAGCGCGCCCTCGACAGAAGGATGGTCGGCCAGGACGCCGTCATGCGACCTCGCGGCCAGAGCCTCAACGAGAAGCTCAGCGAGAAGGTTGAGTAAACCGCCTCTTCTCGCGGCTCGAATATGCCTCGATTAAGCAAAACTGCCTCTTGTCTCCCCTCGAGACCAGCGTTTTTTTTTTCTCGTTTTTCGCAAAGGCATGCTCCTCCTCGCTTCGGGCACCCATCGCAAACCACCCGCATTGGCCCACGACCATCAGCCTAACCCCAGGGGGGGACAAAGGACAACCCACACCACTTTAACCCCCCTACCAACTATACCATCCGCCACAGCCTTATTTCTTCATGAATACAGACCCCAAACTCAGGATACGCACACCATGAAAGACAGTTACTGTTTTCCTTTATTTTCCTCATTTTAGTTTCAATGGCATGTCAGGGATGGATAAACGGGGGGAGGGGATACGTGACATGGTGCCGAGCCCAGGACTTCTACCGAAGATTCCAGAGTTGTTTGGAAATGAAATCAGGAACAAAGGGTAGCCGAGAGGGATTACACGCGTTTATTCTTTTTCATCCATCGGTGTTTGTCGTCATGTCGCCAAAGCAAGAGCCAGGCGCAAGGGAAGGAAGAGAGGAGCAAAGGGCGGCAAAGAATCTCAAGGAGTGTACGATTACCCATGTATTTTGGCGGATATCATGTTCTTTTTTTTTTTTTCGCGTCTCTACCTAGTTACCCCCTCATGCCGAGAAACACGGCCGTCAAATCAGTCTTCATTATCGTTTCTGCCGAGGATGTTGGGTAGCTTGCGTTGTGTAGATGAGCAGGTGGCGCACCTGGATCCATAGAGTTGAAGAATCAAGGGCTCTTGGCATTGACATTAACTCATTTTGATACATACATGGTGGGAAACGCAGTCTGGTGCTGAGGAATCAGGGGTTCCTTCGCATTGACTTGCACGAAAACGCTTTGATCCAGACACAAGCCAACTGTAGGAACGTGGCTGTGTATTGGAGAACCAAGGGGATCCTATCTATGGAGAAGTTGCATAGACATGAGAACCTAGAAGTCCAAGGCAGGTACTGGCACTTCCTTGTGAGAAACGTACCTGGCATATGTTGGACCTTATGAAGGGGCATTTTCGCATTGGCTTGAAAGCATTTTGGGATACACAAACTCCCTGCGGACAAGAGGCGTCGAGGAGTAAGAATTCAGGGGCTCGATTTCATCGGCATGAAAGCCTTGTGACATCCATATCACGACCCAAACCCCCGTTAGCGGTGCGTTGTCAAGAATTAGGTATTCTTTTGCATTGACATAAAAGCATTTTGACAGGCATGAACTCCCTATAAAAAACACGGCAGAATCAACAAACCCATTACCCTCAATATGAACCCGCATTCCGTCATGCCTCGATGTGGCATGTCTAGGCTGAGACATCTTCGGCTAGTATCTCGCCCTCTCCAAGCTCTGTACCTGCAGGTGGTCACGGCCATCTCATGTCTCAGGTGAACCACTACCGAAGCCATCTCCATCTCAGAGCCACACATTCAACCGCGCAGCCTCACGCCCCAAATCATGCCTGGTCCTTCTCAATCTTGCTCTCAACATCCTTGAGCAACTGCACAAGCTCAGCCTCCTCACCCTCAACCTCAAGACCCCTCTTGACCCAATCCCTCGCCTCCTCCAACCTCCCCATCTCACTCAGACACCTTCCCCTCCTCCACCACGCCTTGGCGTTGCCAACCCACCTCGCCTCGACGCTCGCATGCGCGTCCACGGCGCCCTCGGCCCAGTTCTGCAGCGCCATGTGCGCCTGCGCCCTGTTCGCCAGCAGCGAGCTGACCTCCTCGCGCACCAGCGCCGCGGGCTCCCACATGGGCCTCGTCATGGCCATCTGCAGGCCCAGCGTATAAAACTTGATGGCGTCGGCGTACTTGCCCTTGCGGTACTCTGCGTTGCCCGAGTCGCGGAGCTTGGTCACGTTGGCCGTGCGCTTGGGATTGACGGGGATCGGAGGGGGAGGGGCTCCAGATGGGGTCTCGAGGTTGAGCAGCGAGCGGTGCAGGGCGTTGAGGGTCTCGAGTTCGGCGGCGAGGGCGCGGGATGGGTTGTGTGACGAGATGGACTTGGATTGGGGGTCCATCTGAAGAGGGAGGAGATCAAAGTGTGTAAGGTCCGACATGTTGACGGATGTGATTTGTGTGTTGCGCAGGCGCTGTTTCTTACACTGGCGAATCGCGGGTATCTCTTGAGTTTGTTGGTAAAAGAACGGCTGTGTTGCGAGCGCGCAAGGTGGAAAAGCGTGGTGTTGAGGTTGTCTGTCTGTCTCTGTAGGCGCTGCAAGTAATAAGTTGATGTTTAGGACACCTCACTTAAAGTTCTTATCTTATCTTAGCGGCACATGACACCCCTCGCGGCCACCTTACCCTGGATATTCACATGAACAATCTCATTCGCCTTATGGCAGGACAATTTCGAGTTCTAGCATGTCAATTGTTTGTCTATTCCAGTACTATGATATCAAGGAAGGTTTTCATTAATTAATGTCGTGTTGATATTGGTGTTGTGGTTTAAACACACAATTGTGTGCCCTATTTCATGATGAATCGTTACTTCAATGAACAAGTCATCTGTCCTACGTACTGGGACTCTTTATGCTTTAATGAACCCTCAATTTGGCCAATAATAGACGACCCTACACAAGACAAAACCATGGACAAGTTCATCTCCATTCTATGGACCTTGATAGATCCCATCATGCCATCAATCACACAAATCACCATGACATGACATCTTCACCTCGCTACATCGCACAATTCACAGCCATCACAATGCATTTCGTCGTATATACCACTTGATCAAACAAGAACCTTTCCTTTTCTACTCCTAGTGCAAAATGCGAGACCCTGTCCCGATGTAACAAGCACCTCCCTTCACCATCCCCTTGAACCCGTCCGCCGAACTACTGGCGTCCTTGGGTGATAGATGAAGAAGAGACATGACAGATTCCAAGAGAAAAAAACCCATATGACGCCCCGAAACAAAATCCCGCCGTTGGTCCTCATCGTGACAAAGAGTGCAAAAATCTCCGCACATAGTCTCTCTTCATCCTCATGCATTCATCATGTTGATTCTGGGTTTCTGTGCTTTATTTTTCTTCTCTTGTGGAATGGGGGTTCCAGACGACGGGACTTCATTTAGAACATTTTTGGGGGAATCGACATCCTCTCCTCAAGCCGCCCTTGCCATCACTCAGCAAATCAAGTAAATCCCTTTGTTGAACCGCCGCGCCAATCTAACGAAACGCACGAGAAATCATGGTGCCAAGTTTTACCTAGACCGGCAAGAACCTAAAGTCGAGGGATATGGCTGGCTTAGTAGCCAAAGGCAGCGAGGGCCTTGGTGGTCTCGTCCTTGACGGCGGCGGTCTTCTTGGCGTCCGAGAGTTGTCGGGCAGCAATCTTCTTGCGCTCGTAGTAGGCCGCGGCCTTGGCCTTTCTTCGGTCCTCCAATCTGTATCATGTCAGCACTGATCTTCAGCCTGGTTGGTACACACAAAACATACCGGTCAACGACGTCCTGGTACTTCCAGCCAACCTCGTGGCTCAGACGGCCGACGGTGCAGTACTTGCGGCCGGGCTGGAGTCGGAGAACACGGAGAGCCTGGGGGACGACCATCTTCTTCTTCTTGTCGTAGGGAGGGGGGACACCCTCAAAGACCTTGAGGCGCTCGAGAGCGGCGGCACCACGGGCGGTCTTGTGGGGGATCATGCCACGGACGGCCTTGTAGAAGATTCGGGAAGGAGCACGGAAGTGGAAAGGACCTGTCTTGGGTCAATGACTGCATCTCGACACTGGGAAGCGGTTCTGCTCACCTCCGCGGGTGGGGTTGTATCGGGTGATCTTTCGGAGGTGGGCGTGGTACTTGACTGTTGGCATCATCAGCTTGTGTCCTGGCTCGTCGTGGTGGTGCCCGGTGGTGGTGTTCGGCCACAGGTCGGAGTTGTGCGTCGTGGGGTAGACATACGCTTCGCGCGGAAGAACTCGCCAGAGATGTTGAGAGCCTCGCAGCGGACGACGACAATCTTCTGGCCGCTAAGGAGCTGCTTGGCGACAATAGAGGCGAGTCGGCCAAGGAGATGGCCCTTGCCATCGATGACGACCTAGAAGACGCACAAAGGTCAGCGAAATGCACCTTGAATATTCCCATGTGAAAACAACGGGCGCCCAGAGGCAGAAGCCGACGCTGGAGTCTTGGAGATCCCGCAGCATCCTCAATCCATTCCCAGCGCCTGCATCCTGCCTCTGCCCTCGACCCGTGGTCGCATCACCATGGCTGTGCGGTAGAACTTGAGGTTACTCACAACCTGCTCGAACGTCGACATCGTAACCGTCTTTTCTGGGGGAATTAAAGAAAAGGAAAAGAAGGGCAGCTCAGACGACGGCTAAGACAAACAAATCCTCGAACCTGGCCGGCGAGAATCTGTATTTCCTGTGCTGCTGGGGTTAGTCGTCCCTCGAATGTTGGGTGGAAGTGGTCGCGATATGATTGACGTGCGAAAAATCCAAGGACCGCTTGAGGGCTCGTTGTGCCTTTGAGCCAAAATACGCTAGCCCCATACGGAAAGGGCGTGATTCGGCAGAAGCGGTGCTGGATGTGCTTAGGGTTTAGAGACCTAGAGCCTTGGTGCCGACAATTTACCGAGCGCGGGCGCGCCCTTCCCACAAAGCTTGAAATGGATCTCGGGCATCCGGGGAAAGTCGGTGATTTGGCACGTGATCTCGGTGGATCGTTCCGACGGCGGATGGGTAAGGGTTATCAGGATGGATCAGGAAATCTGGAGATGAGGAGATGAAGCGAAAGGTGATCTAGATTCAAGTGGTCTAGCCAAATCCCAAATGGTTGATTAAAGAAAGGAATACAATCTGTCCGCTTTCTATCTTTGTCATAATCGTCAAGGCCGTCGAATCTCCTTGGATCTATTGTACAGCTTGTTCTAATGAGAATAGCAAATGGTAAACGAGCATCCGCATATCCATCCGGTTTAACGCCAAATGCACTCGAGACTAGACAATCTTCCCGGCCTCCGATAACAGGGCCGTTAACACCTATGAGTAGGAAAGTTCGGGTTATGAGTCCTTTGCAGCATCCAGTTCCTTTAGTGTCCTCTGGACCTGCTGGACCAGCTCCTTTCTCCGCGCCCTGACCTCTGCAATTCCCTCGCTCTCAATGCCGTCAAGCTTGAGCATGATGTGCTGCATGATGGACTCTGAGAACTTGCGATGATCCTCCTCCCGCTTTTTGGGGTCGGAGGGGGGCGCCTCGATGTAGTCGGTGCAAAGGGGCAGCCACTTGATCTGGAATTCGATAGCGAGATCGTCCAGAGCCTTCATGGGGCCGCTGGTCGCTCCAGAGGACACAGGCGGCGCAGGTGGTGATCGAGGCTGATCAAATGTAGACGTACTGTCGCGAGGGCTGCTTGCCGACACGGAGTCACCGTCGCTGGTGATGCCCTTCTTCTTGTCGCGCTTCTTTCTGCGACGGCGGGTCTTCCTGTCTTCCCGGGGCGCATCAACAATGACCATCTCCTCCTCGGATGGGCTGCTGATATCATCAATCTCGGGAATCACCGCCATCAATTCGCTATTGTTCTTGACGCCGTAATCTCGAACTGGTGCCATGGGGTCCTTGAGCTGCTTGCCCTTGTACAGGAGCTTGATCCGTGAGGTTCCCCGCACAGGCAGCTCCATCATGAGAGCGACCCGGTCCTTGACGTCTATCACCCGCAGCTTTCCATCCCCGATTGCATACGCAGGAAAGTGCGCTGGATACGTCACGCCCCTGTTCTTGATCAAGAGGACGTCGTCTTCGGGAGCTGGCGGGGCAGCCGAATGAGATCTGGGATAATACTGGGCATCGGTCACATCATCCAGATCTTGGGAAGTGATGTAGCTAAAGTCATCGTCGGTGACAGCGGGCACACCGCCGGGGACGGAACCGTAGGGCGAAAGTTGTTCGCGGCTGATAGACCAGCCGTATCTCGACATTGTCAGGGGGACGGCGAGCAGGACGGCGAGGCTGCTGTAGACTAGTGTTGGAGGGACACCGAGAGTGTCGGAAATGTAATCGCTCGAATCTTGAAAGGCAGACGAGAGATTAGCCAACGCCCCGTTGAGGTAGGACGTGACGTTTTGTAAGGCACCGGGAGATGCCACGATTTCTTGGGCGGAATCCACCTTGTTCAATCGGTTCTAAGGTGGCCCCGAAGAGGACACCCTAGAGGCAAATGGGGATACAGATGCAGTAATTGACCAAGGTCATGGACAGGAAGCGAGGTAAAGGCAGGGCGGTCGGGTCGAGAGGACGTCTGTTCAAGGCGGTTCTCTGTGATCGACCGTGGGCTGATGTGGAGCAGGTGGGCAGCGCGCGACGAGGACAAAGGGTGGCGGCAGCGGACGACGATCACGACCCTTGGGGCCAGGGTCTTCCCAGCGATGCGACCTGGGCGACCAGTGTCGAGGGAGAGTTCCCGCGGGCGGTGCGCAACGCAGTGAGTTGGCAGCGGGGAGGCCAGACAAGCAAGTAAGGCAAGCAGGCGGGCAGGTCAGGTCAGGTAGCGCAGCCAGGCAAGGCGTCAGTCAGTTTGACAAGCGTCGGGGCCTTGGTTCTCCGGTGACACTGTGAGGGGCTCGGCCGCAATACGTCGAGGTCAGGCTGCAAGTATGTACCTCTGTACAGCGTAGATTCGTATGCGTGTGGTGGATGTGTGTGATGATGATGCAAGTCGCAAAGCCGGGCAGCTTGGGGATGCGGGCTGGGGGCTCAGCGATTGGTCGAGATGCAGGCGGGAGGGGACGGGAGATTCTGAATCTTGGATCGCGCTGTATGTACGAGCAGAAAGCAGATGCTGCAAGCTCTGGATCTACGATGGATATCAAGGAGCCGTTGTTAGTTCGTGATGGTGAGAGGTCGAGATTGGCAGAGATAAAGGGTCGAGGCCAGATTTCTAAAAATTGAAACATTCAGCCCCGGGGCCTGGTTAATCTCGGGCAGCCAGAGCCGCACGGGGGACCCGACGCCTCCTTCCAGGTTCATGGCCTGACAATTGGCAATGGAAACCTGGGGGAAGACGTCGGGCAGTTCTAGCGGGACAGCCCCTGAGGGGAGGGCACGCTCAGGGGCCCGGTATTTATCCAGAAGGCGCTAGAGGGCCCGAGGCTGGGGCGTCAAGCCCTGGAGAAGGGACAGCGTTTGACCCCCCCCAAATCTGAGAGGCTGACTCAGCCCCAAATCCCGGATTGAGAAGCAATTGCATCATCGCTTTTCCGTCCGAAACCCCATGGAATCACATCCCGCAACACCGATATTCCAAATCCATTGCACTTGAAGCCCATGACAAATCAGCCCGATTTGCCTCTACCGCCGACATCCTCATCTATCCTCTAACTAGGTTTTATTATCGCGCAATTAATCACCTGGGCTCCTTCTGATAAATAAATACCTCGCCGCCCTCTTCTCCTCCGCCCCGCTCTCACAAGCCAAAGAAACCCCATCCATGAACTTCTTCCGTTCATTCTTCCACCGCGCACCCAGTCCCGGCACCATGGCAGAGATCTCCCAGAAGGTTCAGCAAATCATTGACGACAACGCTGTTGGTATGTTGAAATCCATCCCATAACGGGCGCTGTGGGGCGCATGTGTTCGTGGACGGTAGCTAACATCCTTGTCTTGTTCGCAGTCGTCTTTTCAAAGTCTTACTGCCCTTACTGCAGACAGACCAAGAAGACCCTGGACGACCTTAACACTGTCTACGAGCTCCTCGAGCTTGACCAGATCCGTATGTTGTCCTCTTGATTTGGAAGTGAACAAGTCCTAACAGCTGCAGCCGACGGCTCTGACATCCAGGATGCCCTCGAGCAGATCTCTGGCCAGCGCACCGTCCCCAATGTCTACATCAAGCAGAAGCACATTGGCGGCAACTCGGACGTTCAGAGCTTGAAATCTGCCGGCAAGCTCCAGAGCCTGCTCAAGGAGGCGGGTGCATTGAAGGCGTAAGGACCGGCTGCTCCTGTTTGCCTGGACAAGGAGAGCTGATGACCTTCAGTTCCAAGCTATAAATGCTTGTAGACTAGATATACGATTGCTAGATAGCACTGCCACTCGGTGTTGTGCGCACCTGCAAAAGCAGATGAGTTGAATTCATGAAACCTTCGACCTGACTCGTCGAGTTGTGTCTCCCTAGTGATACATGTCTTTTGCTGTCCATAACGTACACCTCTTCGTGATACCTGCTCTACAGAACTTGGGTGGCAACAGTGCCGACAGGTCTCTCGACAAATTCCATGACGCCATTGATAATGTTCCGCCTGGCTTCCTCTGACGCAACCTTCTTGCCAGCGAGGTAGTTGAGCCAGAGCAGCCTCGACAGTCGCTCATCACTCAGGCTTCCCATGACGCTCTTCTTTGGTGTCTTGAAGTCGCCGCTGTTGTAAATGAGCGTCAATGTCCCTGCAGCGTCTCGGACGAGGAGCAGTTCCTTCTTTTTAAGGACCTGGCCTCTCTGGAACATTTTCTTGAACGTCTTCATGGCAGTTCCAAAAGCCTCGTCGTTGTACTCGGAATCTCGACCCGTGCGAGCCTGGATAGCCCTGACGAGACCGTCACGCATGTGAGGAAAGTCTGTGTCCCGAACAGGTGTGATGCGGAAGGCTGTGCGGCATCCGGCATCCTTCAGGATTGCATTCCATGTCTCCTCGCCCTCGGTCGCATCCTCCAAGGCCTTGCGCAGGGCCTCCTTCTCCGACGGAATCAGAGTCGTGGCTAGAGGGTTGATCTTCTTGACGAGGTAGTGCTGCAGCTTCTCAATGTCTTGAGTAGCTACGTAGAAGCCAACCACATACACCTCAATGCCAATGAAGGTTACTGTCCTCGTTCCCAGGCCAACCAATGTGAACTCGGTGCCCTTCTTGTCGGTAACCGCGGCCGCAATTGGGCCTGGGGCGCTCTGGGGCGGGGCAACCTCTTCGATGTCTATCGTCCGAGGATACAGCTTGATGGTGCTGTTCCCAGTGGGAACAACCTCTTGACCATCCTCATCGTGGAGCACCACCTTGCGCTTCTCGCCCGCTTCAGTCTTGAATGTTTCTGTCGGTATCGGCGCATCGCACTTGACAGCCCGCTTCTCCTTCTCGCTCTGGACATCGATGGCTTGCTTGAGCTTCCATGCTGTATAAATGAAGGAGACGATGCCAGCGATGGCACCAGCGGCTAGGAAAGCAGTGCGGTTCTGCTCATAGTCTCTTCGCTTCGCATTGAGGTGATTCACGTCCAGATCATCGACCAGGCGGTTGGATTGACGCTGGGAGAACATGGTCCGGCGGGATGCCCGGGCGATGGCGCATTGCGTCCGAGCTTGCGCGCGAAGCGCGGGACGAAGAGTCGAGGGACGAAGCATGACGACGCTCGGCGACGGTAAAGGAGGGTATCTGGCCAATGTTCGACGAGAGATCAAATCAGAAAAACAATATCGAATGGCAAAAGAAGGGCATGGAGGTTGCAGTGATGATCTGAAAGTCCAACCAAGATCCGACGAGCTACGGGCGATGGCGGGAAAACGTCTGATCCGGGTCGATGCCCCACATGATGCCGTTATCTAATCACCGACACAACTACGTCAGCGTCACCATCACGAGCATCTTCCTTACCCTGGAGTCGGGCATCGAAAAGTAGTTGAGGCAACAGTTGAGATTCAGACGAGAGAGAGATGTTATATCACATGAATCTACGGAGTGATTTTTTGTAGTTTAAACAGCTGGTTCCGCATTGAATGTAGTGCAGAAAGGCTGGCAAGGTCACTTGTTCACAGAACGTGTTGATGACACTACAACGTGACATTCTCCGCATTAAAGAGTCATCAGCAAAGACATGAACTCTTTAATGGGCAATATTAGCCCAAGGGCAGGAGGGGATCCCGGGCAGTTGACAAAAGAACCATGCTATACCTCAATTCGGGCAGCTTTTTGCATGATCCTCAGGTATTACCGTCATGGACTCCCTCTCTCCCTGTGCCGCCGTATTGTGGCTGGAGAAACAGTGTTGAATCCAGACGCTCCTGGCCGTTTTCCTTCAGCCTTCCATGTGAGCCAGAACTCCTAATCATGTTCCATGGTGTATTAATGGCTGACGCCACTTCATTGTTCAGACCTCTTAATGAAGCGCCTCCAATAAGCCCGTTTCTGGCCCCCACGAATTACACCTCTACATACCTATCAGATATTGCTATATCCCTCTCTGTCTCCCCCGCAGTCAACGTGATCAGTCGCGGCATGAACACGCGATCCAGCGAGACACTCTGCATTCCTCGCGTCCATCCTCACGGTTCTCGTCAAGCCTGTCACTCTACAGAGTCACAACCGAGTCAAGACCCGCAAGCGCCATCCCCCTGATCTAGAGAGAGAAGACTCCCGCCTCCACCCCACTACGGTCATCCCCGCGACTAGCAAGACAAGGCCTGAGCCCGGGCTGGGACCATCTCCATAGGACGGGACCATCTGGGGACCGCCTCGTCAACGCGCGCAGAGTGCAGAGTCTTCAGAGGCTTGCAGCGCTTACAGTGGGTTCGCAGCGCATGACGGCGAGAATTTACAGGGCGCATCTGCCAAATCAAGGACCCAGATCCCTCCCATCGCGACTGAAACCAAGGAAATAAACACAGACTCCTCCCCTGTCCTTGCGGGTACTTGCAGAGCCCAGCTTCCACCTGCGCCAACACGAGCACTTTGCTGGCCACCGTAGGTACCCTACCCAAGCCCAACCCAGCCAGCACCTAGCAAAAAGCTCCGCCCCGTTTTTGGCTCGCCTTGCCAGACCAACGAACTCCAACTACCGCCGCCTGTTCCACCACCATCATCATCAGTTTCATCGCCGCCGCGAAACACATATATTCGGAGCGAGCGAGCGAGTTGACATCGGGCCGCTTCTCCGAGCATACTGCATCTACTCAACTCAAGTCGAATACGCTTTCGCTACGATAACGAACCTCATCGGCCTTTAACGGACCTCCCGAGTCTTGCAGCCGCCCGTTGCCGCTGCTTAAGAATCACCCTTGCGATCCCTGATTTTCAGGCTCCTTGTTGCCCGAAACCGTTCTTCGAGACCGCTTCGCCTGTTATAAACCCAAGCAGCGTGCCAGTATCGCCGTTTGATGCGGTCCGCTGCCCTGCCCGCCAACATGGCTGCTTCCGCCGCTACTCGACCGAGTCCTGCGCCCGTCGACGACCAAGATGACTCCCGATCGTCGTCGTCGTCGACTTCCCCCGCGCCCGCCGACAACGAAGAGTCCGACTTCTTCCTCGGTGCCAACGATTCCCAATCGAGCATCGGAGTACCAAACTTTCAAGATATGCAGGTCGAAGATGATTGCCAACCGCCCGTCAACCGTCTGCCAAACGAGATCCTCATTAGCATCTTTGCCAAGCTGAGCGCCACCTCAGACCTCTACCACAACATGCTCGTCTGCAAGCGGTGGGCCAGGAACACAGTCGACCTACTTTGGCACCGTCCTGCTTGCACGAATTGGAGGAATCACAGCAGCATTTGCCAGACCCTGCAGCTCGAACATCCCTTTTTCAGCTATCGTGACTTCATCAAGCGGCTTAACCTCGCTGCCCTCGCCGATAAGGTCAACGATGGTAGTGTGCTGCCTCTCTCAGTGTGCACCCGCGTCGAGCGACTGACCCTCACCAACTGCCGCGGGCTCACCGACTCTGGGTTGATCGCCCTCGTCGAGAACAGCAACTCGCTCTTGGCCCTCGATATTTCCAATGACAAGAACATTACGGAACAGTCGATCACCGCCATCGCCGAGCACTGCAAGCGCCTGCAAGGACTCAACATTTCCGGCTGCGAGAACATCTCGAATGAGAGCATGATTGCACTAGCAAACAACTGCCGGTATATCAAAAGAGTGCGTATGGAGCAGTGCGCTGATTGATGCATGTGACTAATTTCGTGGCAGTTGAAACTCAACGAGTGCGCCCAACTTCAGGACGATGCTATCCACGCTTTCGCCAATAACTGTCCCAACATCCTCGAGATCGATCTCCATCAGTGTAGTCGTATCGGCAACGGCCCAGTGACGTCTCTGATGGTCAAGGGCAATTGTCTACGCGAGCTTCGATTGGCGAATTGCGATTTGATCGACGACGATGCCTTCCTATCGCTTCCCGCTGGACGACACTTTGAGCACCTCCGCATTCTCGACCTGACTTCGTGCATGCGCTTGACGGACGCTGCGGTCCAAAAGATCATCGATGTGGCACCGCGCCTCCGCAATCTCGTGCTCGCCAAGTGCCGGAACATCACTGATGCTGCTGTACATGCCATTTCCAAGCTCGGCAAGAACCTGCACTACGTGCATCTTGGTCACTGCGGGAATATCACCGACGAGGGAGTCAAGAAGCTTGTCCAGAACTGCAACCGCATCCGATACATCGATCTCGGCTGCTGCGTCAACTTGACGGATGAGTCAGTAAAGCGCCTTGCTCTTCTCCCCAAGTTGAAGCGTATCGGTCTGGTCAAGTGCAGTTCCATCACAGATGAGTCTGTTTTGGCGCTTGCTGAAGCCGCGTACCGCCCCAGAGTGCGGCGAGATGCCAGCGGTGTTCTTGTTGGCGGCGAATACTACGCTTCAAGTCTCGAGCGTGTCCATCTCAGCTACTGTATCAACCTCTCTCTTAAGGTTAGTATTGATGAATTCTATACTTTCCTGGATAGCTACTAACTGTGTACAGAGCATTATGAAGCTGCTTAACTCATGTCCAAGACTCACTCACCTCAGCTTAACTGGAGTGGCTGCCTTCCAGCGCGACGATTTCCAGCCCTACTGTCGACAAGCGCCTCCAGGTCAGTTGAGTCAGTTGTCATTTGATGCCCCTGCTGACCATACCACAGAGTTTACACAGCACCAAAGAGATGTGTTTTGCGTCTTCTCAGGCACGATGGTGTCCAAGTTCCGAGACTTCCTGAATACCTCACCACAATTCGAGGAATATTGGGAAACTAACAGCTGGCCACGCTCAGCTCGCTGGGACGCTCTTCGGCCACCCCGTAACTCTGTGGCCGCTCAACAGTCGACTGCCATGGGTGAGGGAGCCGATGATGAAATGGCCGACGAGGACAACGACTTTGAAGGAATGGACGGTAGCGAGATGGCAGTGGATGTCCAGGTCCCGATCACCGTCAACGGAAACGTGGCCAACGGAACCGTGAACCCCAACCAGCTCATGAACAACACATTCACACAAGCCATCCCAGTGCCCCCTCCGCCACCCGGCTTATTACTAGGTCAGCTCCCTACACTCTTTGCGCCACTGGCCCGCCTCTTGCCCTCGCCGCGTCTAGCGCGAACGGCTCCAGGATTGCTTGGGTCTGTGGCATATCGGAACACCATTAACAACCTGACAGGAGGCGGAGTACAACAGCAGCGGCTCCCTCAGGTCACCAGCCATGCCAGCGCAGCAACCCTAGGTCACGGTGGTCCTACCAACGGAGAGCCTTCAACAGGCGCGAGCACGGCGACTATCCACCGACCACAGCAGAATGGCGAGCAACAGCAGCAGCAACCCGACGTTATGAACTGAAACGATAGAAAGTTTGCTTTACGGCTCAGGTTAGGTTAGCGATGACACCACCATGATTTGTTTTTGGGCTTCTTTCTGCCCACGGTACGGACCTCCTTGGGCCAGCTCCCCCGCGTTCGACCCGGCTAATGGACGACCAAGGCGTTGGAAGAAGAGCAGAGGTGCTCTCTGGAATGGTTAGAAGACAGACACAGAAAGCGCGCGCACCGGGGAGTTTTTTGTTGTGTGAATGGCACGCCGCGGTTTTCGCGGCCACGACTTTTGATGGCAAGGGACCATACGTTAACTAGGTATACCACGGGGAGGGGCAAACGGCATGGAGGAGGCGGACGGATACACGGGGCACGTACGTACATGATCAGTCACGACGGGCTTTTGCTTGGTTTTTTTATACAGAGGCTGTGCGGTATCTGGCATCCTCTGAGAGGAGAAGAGGATCATCGTAGAGCGGTCATTGTGTTAATAATGCCTGCTTCGGAGGGACACATAGTCTGATTACATGATGCTTTGCGTTGTGTTGTGACGCGAGTTTTGGAGTTGAGAATAGACTTACTTTTGATGCAAATGATTTTTTGTACGTGGTCATTGGGAACGTTGAGTTTAGAATGTGTTATTAAGTTGACTATCTTGTGTTGACTAACGTCTCACTAGATACATGGGTATATATAATTGCCTTGACAACTCGACGACAACGACATACAAGCACTCCTTCTTATATATCCATGGTATCATCCATCTTTCAGTCTCGCACGTGAAACTCTCTACGCAGTCTGCTGAATCTTCTCCTGGCTAGTCTGAGAACTAGCAACCGAATGAGGGTGCGTGCTATCAGCCATGTGTCGGGTTAACTCGACATAGTCGTAGGCAAACTCGCCAAGCTGACCATCATCGAGACCGAGCTCCTCCTCCTCGGCAGAGACGCGCAGCGAGAGTCCGGGGATGAGATTCATGAGGAAGAGGAGGATGCACGAGAGGACAAAGGACCAGCCAAAGGCGGCGCAGGTGCCGGCGATCTGGTAGCCGAGCTGGACCCAGTGGCCGTCGACCCAGCCAATGGGGTCGTACTCGCCGCCGTCGAGGCCGGCCATGGCCTTGCTGGGGAAGAGTTAGCGAGGGTTTTGCAAGTGAGAGGTGGAAAAATACGTACGTTCCAAAGATACCGGTGAGGATGTTGCCAACCATGCCGCCGACACCGTGAACGGCAAAGATATCAAGACCGTCATCGATGTTGAGGATGAACTTGAGCTTGGTGGCAAAGTTGCAAAAGACACCACCGCAGACACCGATGATGACGGCAGCCCAGGGCCTGACGAAACCGGCAGCAGGGGTAATGGCAACGAGCCCAGAGATGGCACCGGAGCAGAAACCGATGGTGCTCCACTTCTTCTCGAGACGGTAATCGAGAAGGGTCCAGGCGATGGCACCGCAAGAGGCAGCGAGGTTGGTCACGTAGCAGGCCATGATGGAGCGGATGTTCATGGCGAGAGCAGAACCACCGTTGAAGCCGAACCAACCAACCCAGAGGAAGACGGTGCCGAGCACGACGTGGGTGACGTTGTGAGGGCGGTACGGGAGACCGTTGTTGCGAGAGTAGCCGGTACGCTTGCCGAGCATCAGGGAGTAGGCGAGAGCGCAGGTTCCCGAAGAGACGTGGACGGGACCGCCACCGGCAAAGTCATAGCTGGGGAGGTTGAACAGCCAGCCGTTGCCGTTCCAGGTCCAGTAGGCGATGGGATCGTAGACGATGGTGGACCAGAGGAGCATGAAGACCATGGCAGGGAGGACACGGCCACGATCAGCGACGGCACCAATAGCGAGAGCAGGACTATCAAGTTAGCACTTCCTCTTGTCTTGTCTCAAGGGAGAGATTACTCACGTAATGGCAGCAAACATGCCCTGGTAGAGGCACAACAGGATATCAGGAAGGAAAGAAGATCCATTGGGCTGAGCCAGAGTCTTCATGAGACCAAACTGGGTGAGGTCGCCCAGGAAGGCGTTTCCAGTTCGAGAAAAGGTCAGGGAGTAACCCCAGAAGAACCACTGGAAGCTGATGACGGCGACCGAAGCCATGGACAGCAGAATCAGCGTCAGGGCAGACTTGCGACGGGCGAGGCCGCTGTAGAAGAAGCCGACGCCGGGAATCATGAGAAGAACCAGGACAGAGGCGACGACGACGAAGCACATGTGCCCAGTCTGAAGGCATCAAGTTAGTTGAGATGCTTCTAGTCAGAGTATTATCCACTCACGTCGTAAAAGACATTCAGGTCATGGATGCCAGTAGAGTAGCCATCGTCGGCCTTGCCCTCTGTTCCATTGTAGGGGAGCGACGACATGATGGCGACAGTGTCAAAGGCAGACTGCCAAAGCTTGTTGCGATCGACTCTTTGGTTCCCAGAACCCACGATGTCGGATGGGAAAGGACTTGAAGGGATGAGGCGAGACAAGAACGGTCTGGGGGTCGACAAAGGCTAAATACCTTGCCAACGTCGGACGGTTCAAGACCAGGCAAAGGCAAAGTGACACCAGGGGTATCCTCCCATGAATCCGATCCTCCGTGACAGAAAGGCTAGCAAGTTGCGCCGGTGACAGGGGGGTATGTTGGATACGGTGTGGGGGAATCTTGATAAGACGCCCATAGCTCGAGTAGCAATATGAGAGCACCCCCGAAGAGGGCAAAGAACATCCGAAAGGAGTCCGAACTGACCAGACGACTGCAGCCAAGAGAGCCACTCGTCAGTTGGCATTCCGTCTTCAAGGCATGGGATCACTGTACAAGCCTCCATCTCTGGAGCAATAAGATACGGCATATGGATATCTCGGGATCCAAGAATAGGCAAGAGTCTCTTGACTATCAATAGACCCATGGTTGAGCCCTCGATAGCTTTAAAAGGTTGACAAACCGAGTTTCGTCGACGAAATGAAGCACCCGAACACGCATCTTGTAGCTCTTCTCCATATTCCTTTGTGCTTATCGCAGCATGCAATGCGCGATCCTAATGCGAGTGGGAGGGCCGGATCCAAGCCACCGTCGACTTAAAACGGCGCCTACTGATAAGCATCGAAGCTCCAACAGGCCCCTGGCATTGCGACCTCGGCTTGGCGGTTGCATCGAATAAGCATCCTTTCTTGGCCTTTGGCTTATCGCAATGAAGGAAGCATCCATGGTTGACGACTTGTGAAGCGGAAATGCGACCCCGGATTCTACGGTTTCGGAAATGATCCGCACGTTGAACTTCGGGGTTGTGAATCGCTGCTGCACTGTCACAAGATGACCATTGCGCTCTAGATCTCGCCTGTGGTGTCTGAGCTGGATCTCAACTGCCGACTGGAATAATAGACGACTTGTCTTGCCGTTTGAATCCGAAAAGAGTTCAAGGTGCCGTTGCTCCTCACGGCCTGAAGGCATAATAGTCAGCAGCACCTCAAGGGTTACAGCCAAGACTCAACCTCGCACATCGCAGCCCATCTTCCGCTTCCCCAGACGCCTTGCAGAGCCGATCCAACGCCGTCCGAGCTTCTTATCTCCAGACTCGCCAGATTGCCTACTGGGAGTCGTTGGATGAGGTCGAATGGGGCATGCCTGATTGGGCGCTGTCTTATCTCTTGGCGAAGCTGGTGGAGCCCCTAGCGGTGACGGCTGGGGTCCAAAGCAAGGGCCTGATGTGCCGGGGTCGCGTCCTTGTCCCAGAGAGGTTGTAAGTGAAAGGCTCTTGCCCGTTGATGAGACTGCTTGCTGCTGGAGAGCTTGGCCGTGCAGAAAGCCGAGCGTAAGGAAACCGTCGGCAGATGGACCAAGATATTGCTGCTGTCATGCCGGCCAGTTAGTTCTATGCCCATCCGCTTGAACTGTCTGAAGCTGGTGATGGTCCGTAGAGATGAAGCCTTGTGCTACGAAAAGCTCACATCATTTCAGCCACTGAAACGTCTAAGACATTACAGAAGCTCGATCCAAGCTCAAGTTGACCTGTTCATTCCCCACACTTTCCATCAACTGTCGATGGTGCTCTTGCGCCCGCACAGCCTTGTGAGAGACGGTTGCGGGCGTCAGTATGCGAGCTTCCCGCTCTCTGCGACCCTTCAAGGAGGTAGGATCTGACGGGCACCAAATATTTAAGACTGACCTCTCCCGTCGTGCTGGACTGTTCTCGAGTTCGACTCTAATCCGACTTCATCGACGCCGCCGGCCCTCGAGTGACGAGCCCGAATATGCTTCTTGACTCTGATGACTGTAGCAAGCAGCCAACTCGACTATCAACCTACTTCGACTGACCGATACCGAAGACCACGCTCGTTGCTGCGACTTGATGAATCATCTCCTGCTTGGCAGTCGACCGAAGGGCACTTGTTGACCGGGGCTGAGGGTGTGGTCATTCCGACAATCCATATCTCATTGGCCATCAGAAGTGCAGCACATTGTTGGTGGGCGGACATGTGTGAACACTTCGTCTCAGCTGCGAATGCGATAACAACACTTGGCGGGCCCGACAGATGAGTCCATGGATACCGTATGAGGACACCCGCTGCTTCCGAACCTTGTGCCGAAGAGGTCATCCACTTGGCAAAGATAAAGGCACTGGACGAGCTCGAAATTACGCTTGTTTGCCCGTGGCGCGATTAGCGTAGAGATAAGGAACAACCGTCACGATGTTCCGCCCTAACGCATGAGTCGTCTACCTCGCATCAGTTGGCCGGCGAGCGTCTCATGCCGAACGACTCTGCCGTCTGCCTTCTGGCCGAAGTGCGGGCTGATTTCAAATCACAGGTTTGCTTCGGAAGTGCTCGAGATTGTCGTCAATTGGGCATCTTGAAACCAACAACGTGTTGCCGTAGCTGCCTTTTCCCGTTTATAGTCGTAGACTGCGTATGAGCAATTGTGGCTCAGACTGAATTGGTTGCGGTGGACTTGGTATGCTCCTGGCCACGCTCTCGGTCGGTATATGTCGCGGACTGAGTGAAGAATTGCTGACATGCACATGATCGGGGTGTTGCTCTGATGTGCTGTAAGTTTTCATGTGTTTGAAAGCTCCTTTCATTGCCCTCAATCTCTGCCAACAGCTGGGTTGAATCAAGTGTCATGACTTGAGCTCGGCCCTCCACTCGTCTTCCAGCTCAACAAGTCTTTCTGCAACTTTCCAAGGCGCTTCCTCCTCTAGAACTCTCCTCTGCTCTCCCGATATCCTGTCAAGGACATATCGGCTGACGGTTTCGGGGTCTCTCTCTTTTGGTCGTCCAATGCCAAGGGCAATTCGCACAAACGGCGAATCGGGGTATTTCCCTTGTGATAGAGACCCCTTGACACTCTTGATTCCGTTGTGACCTTTGTGGCTTCGATCCCACGCAGTAAGTCGAACTATGCCGAGGTCCTTCTCGAGTTCATCGTGTACAATGACCAGACTAAGTGATGATGGATCATGTTGCTTGACCATATCCTGCCATGCTCGAGCGACGAAGCTTCCAGAGATGTTCATGAGTGTGGGCGACTTAACCAGTGTGTACTTTGGTCCCTGAGACACCAAACATGCCTGCTTTCCAAGGGTTACCTCCCGAAACGAAGGGTACCGCAAGACCTTGGCAAGTCCATTGAGAGCGAAATGACCCGCAGAATGAAGACTTTCGTATTTAGGCAAGGGATTTCCCAGACTGACAACGAGAAACCGAGGACTGAACATCTTGACGCGTGAATTGATACCGAGGCATCCAGAGTCCTTCAACAAGAAAGTTTCTACGCCGCTGCAAACGCGGTGTCACGTGAGACACCTCGGATTAACACTGCCCCGATCAGAGGTGCTCAGCCCCGTCGCTGACGTCGATCAGTCGATTGGGCTGGATTGTGGCTGAGCCCCAGTTTTGTCGTCACTCAATGTCCAACTTCCATGGATGTTGGCTGACTCCTGTAATTACAACTTCCAACACTGTCGATATACCCTCGAGCGCGTCCGCAATTCCTTGCCGATTTTTACACCTAATCGAACCGAGCGAAGTCATTCTTAAAAGCACAAAATTGTCAAGATGTCGTGGGCGGGTAGGCAAGCCATCACCCCGCAATGCGGAGGGGTCTAACACGAGGCAGGGTTCAAGAAGAATGTGAATCGCGCGACGACGCAGGTGATGATGAAGACGGGTACGCGAGATCGAGCGCGAGGCTATGGAAGAGGCTGACGAGGGAATCTAGGTCATGTGGAGAAGACCAACGATCGCGATTATGAGGTTGAAGAGAGGTTAGCAACGCTTGACAAGTTAAAAGCCAGTGCCTAACGGAACTAGACGATTCAAGACTATGGAGGCGGCTGCGCTGCGGCTTCAGAAGGAATCAAAGGGGTACCTTGACTCGCTAAGAGGTAGGTCTGCCCTGATGCGATTTCTCCGGAGAGACTAACAAAACAGCCATGACTGCCTCACAAATGCGAATCGCCGAAACGATAGATGCCTTCTATGGCGACTCGGGCGCAAAGGACGGCGTGAGCAGGAGTTACAAGCAGGCAGTCGAAGACCTGGATGCCGAGACAATCAAAGCCCTCGACGGACCCTACCGGACAACCGTCCTCGACCCCATCTCCCGGTTCTGCGCCTACTTCCCCGACGTCAACGAGGCGATTAAGAAGCGCTCCCACAAGCTCCTGGACTACGATGCTCTCCGCGCAAAGGTCAAGAGGCTTGCCGAGAAGCCCGACAAGGACGCCACCAAGCTGCCCCGTACCGAGAAGGAGATGGAGATGGCCAAGGCTGCTTATGAGCAACTGAACGAGCAGCTCAGCTCGGAGTTGCCGCAGCTGGTTGACCTCCGAGTGCCATATCTCGACCCAAGCTTCGAGGCGCTCGTCAAGATTCAGCTGCGATTCTGCGCCGAGGCGTATTCCCGCATGGCGCAGGTACAGCAATACCTGGATGCCGACACAAGAGACCAGTACGCCGAGGGCCAGCTGGATGCCAGGGTAGAACAGGTGTTGCAGGAGATTCGGGAGCTTAGCATCAGCGGCACGGTCTAGGCTTGGGCAAGCTTCGTGTGTTAATAGTGCACTTGGGAACGGCGTACGGAGGTGCTTCTTGCTTGTAGACATTATCTAGCTTCATGAGGGACTCATGAGCAAATGAATAGACACCCTGACTTTTGGGCATGACGTTTCTGGTAAAGTGAGGATGAAATACATATCGCCTTGTCGGTCATGATCGCATTGGTAGCTACTCTCTATTGAGGTAGCCCACCGCCATATCATTATCATGGTTGCCCCATCATTGAGGAATCCAACGATGCACATCGCCGTCGTCATTCGCCCTTTTCGTCATAGCTTGGGTTGCATCTTGGTCGATACCTATTGACCAACAGTTGGACCACCACCCGCTGACCCAAATAGATCGCTGATACTCAGCCTCCTCCCCATCGCCTGCATAGCTGGGCCAGCCTCGGGCCCTTGTGTCTCGATATGTCCAGCAGACCGGGCAATCTTCCAGGCCTCCTGGATCATGGCAGCGTTCATCTCTCTCGTCTCGTCCTTGTCGTTGTGAATCCACACACCTAGCACCTTGTCGCCTTCCTCCCAGTCGCCCTCGACCTTCATAATGACGAGCTCACCCGAGACTTCGGCGTGTGATACCCTTGAAAGATCCACTATAACATTGTCCAGCCCTCTTCTGCTCAAGACAAAAACGCAGGCTCTGGGTCGCTGGCCAGGGTCCTCAGGCAGCGGCGACTGGGCACAGACAAACATGGTGCCCTCAACACCTGACTTCTCCCACCCCCCCGATTCGCTGTTAAAGGTGTAGATGACGGCGTTAGCCGCTATGCTGAGGATGGTGTGGATGGAGGGGAGGTAGCGCTGGAGGACGGAGAGGTTGAGCTCGGTGTTTGTGCGTGGGGGAGGCGGTGCGTAGTCGGCGTGCACGGCTGCATAGGCTGCCGCATCGGATTCGTAGTCTGAGATGGCAGGTATTCGGTTCGATGGCTGACGGTTGTGCCGCGCCTTACGCGGTGTTGGCCTGCTCATGATGGATACTCTTGGTGTTGCGAATGACTAGCTTGGGCGAGGGCGCCTGGTACGGCAGAGGAGGAGTAGGTAGCTGGTATTTAGCTGCGTAAGTGGCCCAGCAGTGAGTTTTTTCACGAATGTATGGCGTAGAAGAGAGTCTCCTGGTGTTTGTGCTGGAATGAGTCGCTGATCAAGGTCGAGGTTGACAAGGCACATGATGCGCCTGGCTTAGGCGGGCTCTTTGGGCGTCTTATCGATAAGACGCGCGACTCCCCGCGGGGCCTTCCCTTCCACTCACATACATCATCGAGCCCAACTTCAAGATCTCACGTTGCACGTTCGCTGTGGCGGATTATAATTGCTTTGCATCCCTTCTTCTGGATTATACAACATTCTTTTGGCACAGCTCAGAGTCCAAATCTAGCCTTGTTTCTCGCAGCAACGGCCTTGCAGTTGAGCTCCTGTGGGAGGACGTCATGATCTAGAAGGCCACCAGTCGAACTCCCCGCGATAGGTCACGACGGCGTCGCATCACCAGTTCTCACTCTTCCAGCACTGCCACGATGGCTTCCATGACCGACGATCTCGCAACGCAGTCTGTCGAATCCGAACCAGTGGATCTGTCCTCGACGACACCGCACTCGCTCGCCAAAGCTGTCCACGCCAGACGATCCGAATACGTGCGCCCGCACCGGCTAAAGGTCAAGATCGGGACGTGGAACGTGGCAGCATGTCCAGGCACGGATAAGGACCTTGCCACCTGGTTCACATACGGCGAAGGTATCGACCAGAATTTTGCAGGGCTCAATCTTGCGCAAAATGACGCCGTCAAGACCGACAATAAGCAGCCAGGCAACTCGGAGCCGCTGCACCTGACAGCTGGGAAAGATATTGGTCTATATGTGCTGGGACTGCAGGAAATCGTAGACCTTAACACGACCAAGGAGTACATGAATCGGGCGGTGTATACGGATACCACCGTCATGGACAAGTGGAAGGCTGCGCTGGAAGCTGCCTTGCCCCCCGGATACGAACTCGTCACAGCCGAGCAGATGACAGGCCTGTTGCTCCTGGTGTATGCATCTCCAGAGATTGCGCCCACCATCAGCAATGTCAGTACAAAGCAGGTCGGCACTGGACTTCTAGGATATTTTGGCAACAAAGGCGCGGTAACGACTCGACTTCTCCTTGGCGAGACAACCCGTATGGTCTTTATAAACAGCCATCTAGCTAGTGGCGCTGGCTCTTCATATCTGGACCGGCGGTGTTGGGATGTTGGCCAGGTTTTATCTCGGACTCAGTTCGACCCAATCGTCCACGCAGGCGTTGAGGAGGAAGAGGGGGAAAAGATTGGCGACGAGGACCTTGCTTTCTGGTTTGGAGACCTAAACTTTCGACTCGATGGCCTGCCCGGAGACGACATTAGACGGCTGCTCACGTTGCATGCTCGAGGTGAATATGGCGCGCCTGAGGACTCGAAGCCAGTCCTTGCTGAAGAGGGCGTGATCGTCATGAGAGGTTCTGATAGTGACGATGACATCACCACGACTTCTTCATTGCACTCGCGAAACGAGAGCTTCGATACCGCTAGTGACCTTCCAGACCCCGATGACTTTCCCGAAGACCCGAGCCAGGATCCCACCTCGTTACAGTCGACCATCGATTCGTTGTTACCGCACGACCAACTGCGCAGGATGATCAGGCAGCGCAAGGTGTTTCACGACGGCTGGAGAGAAGGCGCAATTACATTCCTTCCGACATACAAGTACGATGTGGGAACAGTTGGGCTCTTTGACTCGAGCGAGAAGCAACGTGCGCCAAGCTGGTGCGACCGCATTCTGTTCCGGACTCGAAAAGACAAGCTAGACTTTGAGACCAGGGTCAAAGAGGAAGAGGAGGCAAAGAAAAAGGACGAGGAGATGAGGTCTAGAGGATTAGAAGAGGACGAAGATGTGCTCTTTAGCTATGATCCTGATGCTGACGGGGAGGATATAAGCGCAGCTACCGACGCGATCGAGTATGATGAGTACGACGAAAACGAGGAACCAGAGGCCGAGGATCTGGTGACTAAGGAGGGCTTTCACGATCGTATTGACCTGGAGATTTATGCCTCGCATCAGCGCATCACGTCGTCCGACCACAAGCCCATTACGTCTATCTTCACGCTCGACTACGATGCTGTTGTGCCAGACCTCAAGGCCAAGATTCACGCTGAGGTTGCGCGGGAGCTGGATAGAGCGGAAAACGAAGGTCGGCCAGGTATCACAGTTGTGGTGGAGGGCAGCGAAGGCAAGGACGGCAATATTGTCGACTTTGGAGACCTGGGCCCTTTGGAGAGGAAGACACACTCGTTGACGGTGGCCAATACCGGAGGCGTGGCAGCGACCTTTTCATTCGTGGCGAAACCAACGACAGAGGACGGCGATGATGTGATACCCGAGTGGTTAAAGACAACCTTTGTACGTGGTGATGAAGAGTCGCCAGAACCGCTGGGCGCCACAGTGACGCTTGACCCTGGAGAGACGGCTTCAGTGTTGCTAGAGGTCCAGATTTCGGCCATATCCCACATCCGCGCTCTGAATGAGGTACGCGCCAGGATCGAAGACGTCTTGGTACTTCGCATAGAGGATGGCCGGGATCACTTCATTCCTGTGCGCGGCAACTGGCAACCCTCATGTCTGGGACGCTCAATCGCAGAGCTGATAAGGATCCCGGACGGGGGTATCAGAAAGTTTGTCAAGGAAAAGGGCATCAAAGGGGCAATCTCTTACGACTCTGATGTTCACTGCTCGGCGCCAAAGGAGCTGTTCAAGCTTACAGAGGCGGTGCAGACCTTGGTGGAGCGCAGTCTCGCTGAAGCAATGATGCTTGAGGAGGCAGTATTGCCGCGGGATCCTGGGTGGCCACTGGAGTCTACGACATGGAGAGTAGGGGAGGCAGAGCTGTTGGAAGCACAAGTTGCGCTCGTGTCAGCACTCGACATGGATACTATGCTTCTAGACACCCTTCCTCTCGAATGGCCGGCTTCCTTCAAGCTGGAGGTTGTCTGTTCGGTCCTGCTACTGTTCCTTGAATCGCTGACCGACGGCCTTGTCCCTACACACCTGTGGGCGAAGCTTTCTACGGCGCTACCTAATATTTCTTCATTGCCTCCAAATGCATGGCCCGACACAAAGACGCAAATACTCGACATTCTCTCCTCAGCGCCAAACCACAACATTGCATTCGTCTTCCTAACTGCCACGCTGTCCCGAGCCGCTACAGAACTCACGCCCGCGACCACTGACCCCAAAGCCACCGGGCTCACACGTAGACTAAGTTTCCGTCTGACTAATACAGAGGACGAGGACACCAAGAAGAGGAAGATGAGGGAACGCAGATACGCCGAGATCGTGGGGTCAATGGTTTGTCGCGTCGACGAGAAGGAAAAGGGGGCCAAGGATCGAGCGCGGACGGTGGTGGAAATGTTTCTAAGACGGGACGAGGGTAGCTAGAAGCGCAGGGATCGCAAGATCAAGGCGATGCGAGCGACTGTATGAGGTTTGAAGTCAGATGGCTCTTTGGGGAAGGGAATTAATCTGGTCCGAAGGGTGGTGGTGTATGTACGTAGAGTTGTTTGTGTCGAGGCATCAATACGGGTCAGGGGATAATGGACGAACAAAGCATTTGATGTACAATGTTTGTATCCATCCATAACATGAGTGCCTGAACAGCCATGAAGAACAACGTACGTAAACAGCCCGAACAACGATCTCGCCCATTAGAGTTCCTGCTCACATCTTGACAACAAGGTACCAGTCATGTCTCCAAGAGGCAGTAGCGAACGACTGCAGCGCCCCAACAATCACAGAATGTTCATTTCCAAAGACTCACACAAACTGGAAGCTGACTTCTCCATCTTCCCTCGTGTAGCATCTTTTCCATGACTCGACCTGTCGTGCTGTCCATCCATCGCCAGTTCCGCCATCCTCCCTCAGGGCACAGGCCCTCCTTTAACCCTCCCGCGATAACCTCACCTGAACCCGAAAAACCTTCCGAGTGCAGGAGACGGCGAAATCTCCTCGAGGATAAACCTTTTTGCCGATAACCATATCGCCTGCAGTGATTCACTCTCCACCTGCGTCCCCCCAGAAAACAGACTCGGGTCCTGGGAGCAAACAGGACAGCGGTACCATCGGTGGATGCGTCTCGTTTATCTTCTTTTCTCCATTCAACCCTTTCCTTCTCGTTAGACCTCTCTCATCTTGATTTGCGGATTTCTTTTGCCAATATTAAATCACCTGCGGCCTCGCGGCCTCTTTTTCGCTTCGACCCTCGCTCCTCCTCTTGAGCCATCTTTTGACACTTGATCATTTCTTCTTGTCCATCGCAGACCTTTTCCTTCGATTAAACTCGCAACCGAGTGTTCACGACCGAGTCAGCCTTGTCGAGCCTCACTCTTTGCTTCACTCCTTATTTCATCCCGTCGTCGCATCGCGGTCACCAACCCTAGAGGCGGTGCCTCGCAACTCTTTAACACCCAGCGAATCCTTCTGACTACACCAACCCGGAGCTTTTATTCCTTTTTTGGGAGGCTTTGGCCTTCCTAGAAGGTTACAAACCTTCCTCTTTGCGACCTCATTTGATCCGAATTCGTGAGCACATACTCGACTCAAGCAACATGCCGCAAGCTTGGGGGTTTAATCCTAGATGGATGGTGGATGCCTCGATCCTGCATCGCAAGGCTGTCAACAATACATGCTGGGTGAACATTCAAGAAATGTGCAACATCTTGGACCGCGCCTATGAATACGTCCTGCCGGAAGAAAAGGAAGAGTTCAACGCGTGGCAGAAGCTGTATCGCTCCCCTTATGAGAGGCCGCATCCCAATGCCAACACTACCCAGGGACCCCCCGACGCCGAGACTGAGCAGCCTATGGAGCAAGAAACAAACTTCCAAAACGCTTATGAAGTGATGATGGAAGATGCGGTGTTGGACGGGCTCAGGGAGCTGGAAGATGCAATCCAGGGTAACATGTTCCCACAGGCTTCACTCTATGACAACAACGCAAGTCAGGACACCATGAACGGATCTGACGGGGAGAGTTCAGCTCTCGAAGACGTGTTTCAACTAGAAGAAGATGACGAGCATGACGAAGAAGAAGAAGAAGGAGCAGACACAGACCCGGACAGCTCGTTTTTATGGGAAGACGAGGACTCGTCTCTCGACAACGGGTCTCAACTGGAGAAGGACGGCATCGTCCTGTATGCTACGTCTCAATCGGACGATGATTACTTATCCTCAGATTCCACATCTCAGATGGAAGACTGGACCTCGACACTGACGGACGAGACTTCGGATATTTCAACCCCGCCAGAAAATGACTGCCCGGACCTGGATATTCCTCCCCATACCGAAGAGGAAAACTCCACTCTGAACTTTGTACCTCAACCAGAAGATGAGGGCCCGGCCTCAGGTGAGGGACCTCAACAAGACTCAATCATCTCCCCAGAGACGACACGGGATAGAATGCCTGGTCTCCTTAAGGCGAAGCTCGAACGGAACGCAGTTTTTGAACATGTACTGACTATGATGAACCAACCCAGCCTCAAGCCCCCTGTTCGCCGCACACAGACGGTGCCACAGGATTTCCAGGACACATACGACAAAGCCATCGTCCGGATTGAAGAGCTGAAAGGTCTTTGGTATTGCGTTCGAGAGACACAAGGATATGTTGTCAAGATGGAAAGCAACTACAAGCATGCCTGGAGAGACTTGGATGACAAAGCCAGGGCGTATAGGAGACAACCAAGAGACGTCCCCGACTACCGCGTCCAGCTCATGAAAAGCAAAGGCCAAGCGAGCCGCCTGAACGAGTGTATTGGTATCGACGATCCTTGGCCGGAGGGAGAATAGGGAATGCCCCCTGCCAAGAAGCCACGCAGGATGCTTTGTCATCCTTCGAACGTACCACCCTCGGCTCAACATCCGTCTCGCACCATCAAGTGGTGAATAGAAACCGTTGGATATGGAGTACAGTGGGTATCTGGTCACTCGTTTGGATCGGTATGGAGTCTATCGCCGGGACAAGCACCGAATTCGGAGGGAGTGAGTGGGCAGGGTTTGGGGTTCGTTCTGGGAGATCGGAGTCAAACTACAGGTAGTCAATAGATTTTCAACAACCTCTTTGTGCCCATGCTCGGCCTGCCTCTCGCTGATCTCCCCATTTTGAGTCTCGTGTAATCATATCTAATGACGGTGTCCCTCGTTTTCAGGTCCTGTGTTCCCCCTAGGTTAATCAAAAACAATGCTCACTTTCGCACCTATACCGAAATCATGTTTTGATATCGCTCGCAAGGAATGGATCGTGACGACAACAGTGTCTGCCGCAGCCGGTCGGTTAATCAATGAAACGCAATTTGGCATGTCTCAGGTTGAGATAGCCGGGGGTATGTTCTCTCCACACCCCCTGAGTAAGTCCTCCTCCCCCCCCCTTTCAATGAGTAGAGCCAATCCTGGATGCAGCAGACTTGGGCACCGGCTCTCGCTGGTACGTGGGGTGAGCCTGCCAGTCTGGCTCGAAGAGCTGGGATACCCAGTAGAAGGGGTGGTCCCAGTCAAACTTGTCCTGCTTGCCCGTGTACTGGACGACGTTGGGGTTATGGGGTCGCTTGATCTTTTCAACTGGAGATCCAATTAGTCAGTCACAGTTTTTGCTTTTAAGAACGACGGCTGCCGTACCCTTGCCGTTCTCCTTCTTGTACAGCTCCCAGACGGCGAGCTGCTTGAGGACTTGGGGGTCTCGACGTGTCTCCTGGATGAGGATGTACTGCTCATCGGTGAGGTCGCTCAGGAAGGTGCCCTTCTTAGCCTTGGGGTCGAGCGATTCGGGCCACGGGTGCTTGTTCCTGTAGTGCCAGTGGGTAAGGAGGTTGTTGCAGCTCTCGTGGAGGCGCTCGACGAAGACGGGGATAGAGTATCGCAGCTGTCCTAACGGTTGGTTGTTAAAACCTTCAACAAGGGATGAAGACTCACCTTGGACCCGTAGTTTGCTCTCGCGTGACGGTACCTGTCCAACGTGATCAAGCTCGCTTCCCGTAGGATGATAAACACGATTAGATAGAGCGTGAACCACCAGCGGCCCTTGTTCTGCAGCAGAAGCCAGTCGATGTCCCGGAGGAGCTTGTTCTTGTACCGCTCGAGCACCCAGACGTAGTTGATCGTGTCGAACTGGGCCACGATCATGCGGGGCACAGAGACCCTGCCGAGCAGTGGGTACGATATGTCCTCGAGCTCGGGGAGCATGCCAAGTAACTCTTCGCCCTCGATGTAGAAGGAGCCTGTGGTGTGACCTAGAGACAAGTTTTGGTTTCTGTGGGGGAGTAGAAGGGAAGAGAAGCTTACGGATTGCGCACCAGAGAGTGAAGAGGTTGAGCATGATGCCTGCTTCTCTAATGTCGCTTTCCGACTTTGTCTTGTTTGCTTTTTCCTGCAAGGTTTGTCAGTTAGAGGGGGATGTGATGGAAGGTTTGGGAAAACAAGTACAGTTAGGGACATGTAGTGCTTCACCGCCATGAGGCTAGTCTTGTGGATGCAATCTAACTCCTTATCCTTGCCCATTTCATCCTTGAGGGTGTCTATAAAAGCAGGGACGGCGTTTTCAACCGTGTACCGCTCAACCGCCTCGGCAGTCGCTACGATGTCCTGCAGGCAGTAACTCGCAAGCTCCTTTTTCTTGAACGTCTCCTTTCCAAAGAGGCTGTCAGTCCAGTACCTAGTTGTTACGTCGCCGGCTCTCGGCTTGAAGCGCACGACGTGCATGAGAAGGGGTTTACGACAGAGGCCCTGCGAGACCTTGATGACCGTGGGCGTGTTGTCGAGACGGTCAGTTACGTCTCGCATCTGGATGCCCTTCCATCGCCGGGTGAGGTTGAGACCCCCGCAGCGGTAGAGCACCAGGTCGGCAATCTTGAGCCTCTGGCATGGCATGAAGCGGATGAGCTTTGGAGACTCTTGCTTGACGGCCTGGCAGCTCATGCATTCTCCCTTGGGTTTATCCTGGTCCGTGTTGCACTGATCACAGTTAGGAGGGGGGGAGGTCAGCTCTACAGGGAATATGTCTGTCTGTACCTTGATTTTCTGCAGTCGGCAGCGCACGCAGGCGCCCATGTGCCTCGTGTTCTTGACATCCTCGCGCTCCTGGAGCCCCAGGGCCCGTCTCCCCTTGTGCGTATCTTCATCGGGGGTGGGGCGGCCGCGCTCCATGGGCGGGCCATACTTTTGCCTGATGAGGTCGGCCTTGTCGTCATCGTCGTCGTAGGCGAACTCGGCTCGGTGGTACTCCTCTGCGAGCTCATCGGACGTGTCGTATCCCTGGTCTGGGGGGCATTGTTGGTTTTCGTCTTCGTCTGAGGAGCTGGAGCTCAAGTCGGACGAGGTTGAACCGTCAGTGTCTGAATCGTCTAGCCGAGAGGCTTGGAGAGTCCGGGTGACAGTCTCGACTGTTCGATCGTTGTAAGATCCACGAGATCGAGAGGCAGCACCTCGTCTCCTACCACCTGGGAGCACGCGGTTGTCGAAACCAAGTTGGTCGACGTCTTCGTCCTCGCTGCTTGATTCTTCTTCTACATCCCCTGCATCTTCAAGCTCAATGTCAGCTTCTTCACCTTGGCCCAGGTGACTGCTGTCGTCTTGATCATCTTCAAGTTCATCAGAGTCACCTTCAGCGTCGTCTTCAGGGTCGTCATCCTCAGACTCGGAGGGCTCGCTCTCAGAAGCTTCCTCTGAAGAGGAATCAGAGCTTGGAGCTCCTCTATTCCCGGTTTGAAAGTTGGGAAGAAGACCACCTCGATCTAGCCGAACAGAGTTTGTGCTTGTGACAGCTGCTCCGCGGGGAACTACCGGGGGACTCGAGTCCTCATCGCTCTCAGGAGAAGAGCAATCATCCGGAGAAGCCCGCGGTTCCTCTGCAGGCTGACCCCCTGGCACCCCCCCTGCGCTGTACCCCCCAACAGCACAAGAGACGAATGGTGGCAAAGTATCCTGACTCAAGCCCAGAGCCAGATGGCTCTCTGGACGAGCAGTGCCGGAGTGGGCACCGCTACTGCTAGCAGGGGCGTCAGGGCGTTCATGACGTGCGTGCTGGTGTAAGCTTAAGTGCGGCGGGTGATAATTCGCGCTCAGATCACTGGTCGTGCTCCTCCCCACGCCTTGAAGGTTGCCGAGCCCGAGATGGTTGACAGGTATACCCCTGGTATCGTAGACTCTAGGCTGCCCCAGACTCCTCAGCTGGCGGCTCTCGTCGCTGGGCAGGACCCGTACGGGAACAAACGGCTGCTGCTGATGCGGTATAATAGAGTACGGCCGAGACTCTTGCTGCTGGGAAGGGAAAGAGTCGGGTGCTTGTCCGTCGAAGCGGCCACGCTTCAGGCGGTCATGGCCGCTGCCGTCGGTTGGGTCGGTGGTATGCTGCCGCTTGAGACCTGTCTTCTCGCGCCTGTTAGAAGATTACAGTAAGCAAGGAAGCTGGAAAAGAGTTCCAGGAGGTCGGTCCATCCAACCCGGTCCCATCTCGACGTTACACACTGGGCAGACTGAGGCCACTGCGCCCGCGCCAACGAGCCCACCACCCCAGCTTGTGACGGGGGAGGGGGCAACCAGGCCAACAACAGCTATGTACATGTAGTCTTATTCGCAGGGACATGACTATTGTAGATGGGTGGATGGATGGATGTTGCTAGTTACACCGCAGCGACACGCCGCCCAGAAAGCAACGGTGGCTGGGGTGTCTTTTTTTCTCTCACTTACGCGGATCCCAGCCGGAGTAGTTGGCTCCATTCTGGCTCGTACAGTTGGCTGCTGTGGCACCGGGCGAGTCTCCCCTAGCTCCCGTGGAGTAGGACGAGGAGGGAGTGTCATCAGCGTTTAGCTTTTCCGTCCCATGAGTTTGTTGCCGTTCTCTACCTCGCTTGGCAGCAGAGCAACGAACGCAACGCGACGAAGACGCGGGCGAGGGCAGGACGAAGCGAAGGGGACAACGCACACGCACACACAAAATGACCGGTGAGGAAAACCCAAGAGGAAGATGGAGCCCTCAGGCAAGCCCCCTCCCCAGAGGTAAAACCACCCCGAGCCGCTCCCTCGTCCACTTGTTTCCCCTTCGAGGGCGTGTCTGTAGGGGGACGCTGTGGCGTTCCTTGTCCTCCCAATCCCCGGCTCAGTTGCGAGACACCCTGGCTCCAGCCTGCATGGGGCGACGTGGAAAGAGAGGACAAAAGACGCGAGCAGCCTCGTTTGCCCGAGGAATCTTCAGCAGCTCATCCCCCGTGGGGGGGCAGACGAGAGAGCCTCAAACTCCGGGGGTATCTCTGCTAGGTACATGGCTATTGTTTGCTTGCTTGCTTGACAGGATCTGATGCCTGATGGATGGAGAAAGGCCCCAGCTGATGGTGAGGGGGTGTGTGGACGTGTGGACACAGCAAAAAAAGTGTCTAGGATTTGCAATGAGCATTTGATCGAGCAGGGATTGCGAATGAAGAGGCCACCCTTGTCACCCACTGCCCAATCAGACACGACACCCGTGGCTTCTTGGACCCATCGACGAGATATTCTGTCCTTCACCGGTCGAAACTTGCTTGGTGGACGGGATAAGAGTACGGACCATCTCTCCGGAGTTAGAAATGCCTGGTATCGAGGTCAGTGCTGTGGCAGAGGGGGGGGCACGAGAACAAAATCGAGATGCTGTGAGAGAGTCTAGAAGATGAGCAAAAAAAAGCAGACAGAGGCCCAGTTGGCTCACAGCCTTTATATAATTTTCGTTGGATTTATTCTTGCTTGCTAATCTTTGAGGCCTGGTCTGCATCTTGGTCCCATGAGGGACTGGCCTGGTCCTACTCAGGTGGTGTGGACTGCCCTCCCAGTCAACATGACCCATGCAAGATCCATTTAGAGACAAGGCGTGTAGTTCAGTACAGAGACAGAGAGAGAAGAGAGCGGCCGTCGAGTGGAGTTTCCCGTTGCGGAGGACCAGAGGCGTCCGGGACCGAGGAGAGACAAGAGAAGCATGGCAAAATGAAACTCTGATCAAGCTTGGGGGCCGCCGTTCTTGGCTTGGAGAGACGGAGACGGCCGAGGAGAGGGTACGGGATGTGTTCCAGATACTATCACTGGCGAGTGGCTTGATTACTGGCCGAGTTTCTGTCTATACGCGAGGTCGAGGAGAGCTGGTGAAGGGAGATGGTGATCCACGATGAACTCGTCGACCGAGAAACGGAATGCAGACATTGAAATGGCATAATAACTGTTTCTGAAGCAGTCTCTTACTCTTTATCTGTTCTTTTTGCACTATAATTGCTCTATTTCTGAAGCTTTTGACGTCGTTCTTGACTTGGTCAGATCACGGCAAGCCCCTGAGCCTTGACGTGAGCCGACCAGATCCGGGATGACAATGTCGTGCATCCGGATCTACGAACTAACCAGTCTAGCTCTTGCCATGGCCATGCTCTGGCGTCTGGCGGCGACAGTGTCCGGCGCTCGAACTAGCGGGATGGCCTCGTGGGAAATGACATCCCGACGATGACGGCGCCGCGACGGTTCCTCGAGAGACGATGACAAAATGCTATAACCTCTCCAAAACCTCACTCGGACGTTCTCGAAGCTTTCCTCTCTCTTTTGACGTTTTTACGACTTCGATATCTTGCGTATATCCTCCTCGAGACCATACCACCCGGTGGTGTTCCCCCTCGTCATAGAGGGTACTCAACACCCCCTTTACGAAGCTCCCACCGTGTCTACAAAACCGACAAAACCTCTCGTCACAACCGCCGCCCCACGACTCGGCATACCCTTTTTACGCTGGTACATTGTTGGTAATGGATGCATCACCAAAGCTGAGGGATGTGCATCTTCGCTCCGGTGTGACAAGCAAAGGCTACATCACGGGGAGGACATCCGGCCGCGACAAGAGAGGGCCAACAAGTGCAAACAGATATTTTGAATACACTCCTCTCTTGGGCGTCTGATCAAGGACAATACACGGGGACTCTGCTCGCGAAGCGCGGGTTCGATGTGATTATCCTGCTGCCGCCTTGTGTGATGATGGGCGGTTAGACGTAGAAGAGGGAAGGCAGGAGTTGAGGATTTAAACAGCTCGAAATCTGCTCTTTTTCGATAGTTGAAGGCATACGCATCGAAAATCAACTTCAGAGCACAACTACTCGATTCTAAACATCTTTGTTTTGCAACTCCTTTCGTCAAGAAACTCTTTCCCATCTCCAGACATGACATCTCTCAGGGGCATGACTCAGGACTCGGCAGCAGCCGTCCAGAGCGTCCAGGAGAAGATCCTCGCTGGTCAGAACTCTGATCTTGCGGAAATCTCTGTCAAGACTGTCTCTGACGCCCTGGCTGGCCCTCTTGTCTGGTCAGGGGCTGAGTTTCAGGGGGACTCGACCTACACTCTCCGTCTGAGCGAGGACGAGGTCGCAGAGATTGACAACGCCCTCGCCAGCTTCAAGAGTTAGAACGAAACCGTCATTAACTTTGTGTGTAAATCGCTGACTTGAATAGCCCTTGGGTTGGACGGGGATAGGTCTCCCGGGACAACTTCCCCCTTCCCAACCTGTCTCGCCGCCTCCGCTCCAGCGCCGAGACCCTACACATGGGACGAGGCTTCGTCGTCATCCGCGGCCTCGAGGCTTCGAGATACACTGTGGAGGACAGCGTCACTGTCTTCCTTGGTGTTGCCAGCTACATTGCCGAGAAACGTGGCCGCCAGGACCGCAAGGGCAACATGCTCTGTAAGTTTCCTCCCCCCTTTAGTGTCCCCGCCATATTTCACCTAACCATTATCGGCCCACGTTACGGACTCGAAGCAATGGACGGCCCCGGTCGATGCCCGTCACGGCATCCACACCAACGGGGCGCTGGTGAGTTCAAGACATGCTCTTAAGTTAGACTGACTCTCACAGTATCCGTAGCCGTTCCATACGGACATGGGATGCGATATCCTATCTCTCCAGGTCCGGCACAGCGCTGGCAAGGGCGGCTACACCTATCTGAGCTCCGCCTGGACGGTCTTCAATGACCTCCTGAGCAGGGAGCCCGAGGTCGTCAAGACTCTTCTGACCCCTAACTGGCCCGTTCAGCTGTAAGTCGCCAGAACTAACACCCAGAAGCAAACACTCCTAACCAGTATCATTCAGTTCTGGCCGCAAGGCTTCCTACTACCTCGCTCCTGTCTTTTCCTTCCACGATGGCAAGCTCCTCGCCAGTCTCGATCCTGCCCGTCTCGGTCCTCACCCGAGCATGAGCAACAACACCAACATCCCGACCCTCACGGATACCCAGCTCCACGCCCTGCAGGCCGTTTCCGAAGCGGCCTCGCGGAGTGAGGTGCGTCTGGAGCTCCAGACTGGTGACCTCCTATTCTTCAACAACCTCGCTCTCGTCCACCGTAGGAACGCCTACACGGACGATGCTAGCTCCTCCCGGCACATGGTTCGGCTCTGGCTTCGCAGCCAGAAGCTCGGATGGGCCATCCCCGACGGCATGCTTCCCCCCTGGGAGGCGGCCTACGGAGAGAGCCGCAAGAAGAACAAGCCTGCCCTCTACCCCATCGTCCCTGCGGCCGAGTACCCGGTCCAGAAGTACACCACCAGCTCTGCCGCCTTCATGATTGAGGACTCTGAGAGCTCTGACGAGGAGTGATGGGCTCCTGCACTATGCGTTGTCTTGCACCTCTCTTGAGGATCTACAGTCTTTTCCTATCACGTTGTTTTGTTATTGCAGGTTGTCTACTCAGACTCGTCCAGTCGTTTACTCAGGATACAGCCATTGTATAGGCTATCACACAGGACTTCATGTCAGATATTCGTCACTCTTTTGCACATGCAACACACAAATACAGACCAGCACATTCAAGTGGACCATCTCGTGTAACTGTCTCGGCGTGTCCAAACGTAATTTGCTTCGGCTCAGCCAAATCGTAAACACTGTGTACAGAGTATACAGATCTTGATATCCCACCGCCAACGCCATAATTCCGCCCCAGCCAACGAGAAGGAGGCAAACCCTGCTAGAGACGAAAGAGCCCCGGTTCATCTGCACATAGATAGCGTGCAGAAAATCTCCTATGCCGAGACAAGACAAGACCCGGTATCCGTTACTCACAGGGCTGATAAAATCAGAGCCAACACGCTCATGCAAGATCAGAAACCGCGTCAGGCAGTCTAGTTACATCGTCCGGTCCAAGCACTGTAACCTCATCTCTCGCAGGGGAAAAAAAAGAAAGGCTCTTGATTCGATTGGTCCTCTTGCCGCTGAGATGACTTGTCCCTCACCCGCCGATCCACGAAGAACCCTCACACCCACCGGAGGACATGCAGTATTAGCCTTCTTCTCTCCTCTCCCCCGTCTTGCATTTTCTTGTCTTCTCCGAGATCTGCCTTGTCCTACTTTGATCTCACAGCTGTCAGTTCTCAAACTCAGCCGCCAGCGGTGGCATCTAGTCAAACCACGCAGCTTGACCCTTTCCGGGGTCGAGAAGCCCTTGGACATCCCGGTTTCCAAAAAGTCGGGCGAGCCAATGAGGCCGCGATGCCGCAAAGTGTATCGTACGGGGGTACGCCTCAAGAGCAGCCATTTCAAGTTGAAGAGGCGGGTTTTGGCGCAGAGTTTACTCCATCGAGTGCCGGGCACATCAAAGTTGCAAGAGGCTGGCGCTCATGGCTTTGTAGGGATGGCTGTTGAGACCGCAAGCTTGCAGGCTACCGGGACTCTTTGTATCGAGCATGTAAATGGACTCAGTGGGAGTATCCCGTATGACGCGAGGGCATCGCGACCTGCGCTTGATAGAATCTGGCCCCTTGGCGCATTCCTCCCTTGCAGGGCACCAGTTGTAGACGCACATACACCGCCGTATGCCTGCATCTCCATCCTGTATGCTCCATCCCTCAGCTTCAGGGGGTTCCACCTTGACCGTCTCTGATCAGACCGGACGCGGGGCCAGGGACCCCGGGACGAGCACTTGCAGCTGAGGTTGTCCGGATGGCCCCCGTTCCGGGATCCCCCTTGCGATCGACCGAGAGATCTTGGCAGGTAGACTGTTGTTACCGCCGAGGTAACCTCCATTGTTGTGCTGGGTGGGATGATACTCGGGCTAGAAGAGGCTGGCGTTGTAGATGAGAACCATACTTGCGCGTTGCGCTATGGAGGAGAGATAAACTCTCAGTGACACTTCTAACAATGCTCAGACAGACGGCCTTCTTCTCATAATCTTAATATTTCTAGCCTTGTCTGTCCAAATACCAAGCCTTGTCTGCTAATTTCTAAGAGAAACCGCCCCGATGCCATCCACCACACCGTCCTAGCTCGAGCCCCACGCCAACTCGGTCTCCCGTTACGGTTGATGCCTCTTTAGGCTGGCGGCATGCGGTGATCAAGGCGAGAGGTACCTGCGAGTGTTGTCATGCAGAGCCTGCTTTCAAAAGGCCCCCAACACATCACCACGAGGCCGAGTTGGTTCGGAAGGGGGTGCGGCATGCTTCACCAGCGCTTACTAGGGGCGTGTTCTCGTCTTGGGTGTTCAGCTCACCTCAGGACGGGGAACTACTGTATCACGAAGGGGGTGGGAAAGAGTGTGGACCTTCATGGCTTGATGTTTGCTACTATCATGGATGGGGTTGCGTCCCAAATTAGCCCGCCGCTTCAGGTCGAAGCGCCAACTCCTCTAGTCCTATCGTCATTATTTAGCGTCCGGTCAGCTTTTCCTCCCTTTCCTGCAAGAATGAGCTCAAGCCAGCAGCCCCATCAGACCAAGGAGCGCCCCTATCCCGAGAGCCGCCGTCACCTGAGCTCCTCCGGCAGTCTGGATGGATGTTGGCACATCCGTCTCAGACCCCGAAGACCACTCCAAGTCTGTCTCTGAACTCTCTGATCCGGTCTCCCACCTGGTCTCTGATGTCTCCCAGACTGAATCCTCAGTGCTGTTAGGTGCCAGAGACCCAGATGGAGACCCGGTTGTCCATGAGATAGACCCCTCAGAAGACGACACGTACTCTTCGTCTGTTGATACAGGCCCAACAGACAGAGTAGAGGCCGCCCCAGACTCCCCAGGCGCAGCCGTCACAGAGCATGCAGCGCAGCACTTCCCAACCTGCACACAGTCCTTACCAGAACTAACCGCCTGGACTGTAGTTGTCTCCGTCCTCGTGCCTCCGACCACCCTCTCTCCTGTCGACGTCGAATACGTCTCGACAACGACCGTCTCGATGGTTGTAGATCGTGTGCGGACCAATGTTGTAGTCATGGGAGTCTGGGACTGCCATGTCTCTGTGAGGGTCTTGGTCATGGTCACCGTCAACTCTGTCGTGCAGGGCTCCGAGCCCGAAGCTTCGTCCGTCGCTTGGGAGAAATGGAAGGAACTTGCTCGACTCCAGATAGGGGTTCCAATAGGAGTTCCTAGAGTCCATGTTCTCTCCCCTGGGGGTATTCCCCAGACACTCGAACTCGATGGCGTGACCCATTCCCAAGAAACCGTATTCTCTGAACTTGTAGAGCACGAGGTCGAAGCCGTCGTCGAGGACAATGTCACGAACGAAGGAATAGGAGTGTCGTCGTATATCGTGACGCACGAGGTTGACACTGCCGACGGCGTAAACGGGGAGGCCTCGGACATGCCGCTTTTCCTATACACTATCAATATACATGCTAGACTAGGAATGCCAAGCAACCTACCAGGTCACAGTAGAGAGCGTGAGGACAGAACACTTTTGCGCACAAACAGTCGTCTTGGAAATCTCGGGAGGGAAACCAGGGAAAGAAAACTTCCCCTCGATAGAAGTAGTAAAGGAAGTATCAAACACCTCTGTGCCAGTGCACCAGAGACTGTCGACGGTTAAAGTAGTCTTTGTTGGCCGAGTAGGGACGACAGGCCCGTCCAGGGCGGCGGTGGTTGAAATTCCCACCGCCAGGAGATGGATGAGGAGGCTGGTGAAGCCCATGATGCCGCCGGTAAAGAATGAATATGGTCCAAGGTGAGTCCTCCTCCTTCGTGTCTTGTAAGGGGAGTCATGTCTGTTTCTGAAAAGCCAGACGACGGCTTAAGTAGAAGGAGCCATTTCCCCTGCACAACGTCGACAGCTGCCATCTCGGGCTTCACGGGATGCCCTCGCTTCCTTATCAGACTTTGAGCACAGCATATTTGTTCTTCGGGTGCTGCAGGTAATAGCACTCTTCCCTGCTACCCCAGAGATCTCGTACAACAGCTGACGCTTCACAGACGGCTCTGTCTGTAACCGTCGTGCAACATGGTCGATAGAGTGGCAGCAGCTTCTCCACTCGGCACTTGCAGCGCAGGTCCCTGACCGACGGCAGTGTCATGTTATTCGAGGGTGTGGTTGACAGGCATCGTTCGATTAATCAGAGTGTCACGTTGGATTCGGTTCGAGTTGCCGGGCGGCTAGATTCTCGGGTTGCGACGTGGTTGGGAGTTTTGTATTCGATCGATGGGACGATGGAGGTTGTGGAGCGTCTAGGAAACTAAATCGAATGTCAGCAGTGCCTAGAGACATAATCGGGTATAGAAAACTTGCTGTCCAGTTCATAGGAACAATCTATAAGGAAAGAATCGGAAGTGTGTTAGTAGATCGTACCAGCTCCAACAGCGCCTATCTAGCCCTCTTCGGACAAAAAACTTTCCAGCTTCTATTTCCCAAGTCTGATTCCTCACTGGTCATTACGTATTCCCTAGCTGTATCCTTTTCGCTTGATCTTAAGACCAGCGAACCCACATCAGCAAGGGATGCCATATATTTAGTTCCGTGGAATCACTTACCATGGAATCCCATTCTTTCTCATCAGAGCTTCTTCAACAAGCTTAGTCCCTCCTCACAATGAAATTTCACAAATCCCTCGTAATCGAATAGGAGGAGACTGTTGGGTCGTTCTGGGCGGGTATCGTTCGAGATCTGAGATCTTTCCGCCCGAAACAGGCGTTGTGTCTCACTTGCGTCACAACACGGAGTACGTATCCCCTTCACACAGAGGTACGAGGGTCGTCAGGGTGCTTTTGATGGGTCAGTGACAGCTGTCGATGCGGAACGCTGGGATCTTGTTGATGTCTGACTGAGCAGGGTTCGATATTGACCGTCATATTCTGGAATCCGACGTCAGATCCACAAAGAAAATGCTTGCCAAGAAGTCTAGAACTGTATCTTCATTCCAGCCGCCGGCAGTATCCTTGAAATGTCTTGCTCGGCATCATACAACTCCCGAACAGGTAACCCGTCCAGGGCAAATGCCGAAATCACGCTAGAACCCAGGTTCGTCCGGCAATTCTAACAGCTATTTTCGGCCGAGAGATGGACATGTCTCAGGGAGCGGAGCGTGAAGGGGCTACTGAGTATCCACACTGGTCAGCTCATAGGCTCTCGGGTGATATATCTGTCTCTCGGCATGGGATAGCTGTGCAATCCTGGCGGAGTACGCTGTCAGAGAGCGAGGACCATCTTCAAGCCTTTGAACTTGTTGCTGTAGTTGATTATCTTGAGCAACATGGTCTTTCAAACCAGTCTTTATTCGTGCGCTCTGGTCGTAAGTCCCTCGCATATAACCACCAAGGCCACCCCTACACTCCACCATATAAGCCTATCGAAACAAGTCTCCGTTACTAGGAGGATAATTTCTCAAGTACAACTACTGCAGTTGTCTGGAGCATTGATATTGGAATGACCTATTTACGAGCCCGCTCACTGGACCTCGACTGTCCTGAAGCGAGCCATACCCCATCTCAAAAGTACCGTTGATTATTTGGCTTAATGCAAGTTTATCAGCCCATATGTCTCACTGAGGAACTCTAGATCAGACCACCCCACGTTATCGTCCAAACGCAACAGGATCGTGTGGGTGTCGTCACTCTCGGCTGGAGGGTCCACGGTAAAGAGACCCAATAGTGGGAATGTCGCAGTTTTGTGTATCGGCGGTGAATATGGCAGCATCGAAGCCTCCCTACATTCCGAATAGCGTCATGGTCAATTTCAAGGCACAGAGGGAATTTCTGACACATCAAAACTCATCCGCCAAGAGTTGCATGCTGTTTCCTCTTATGGGTACCTGGCACAAGTTACCCAGACAAGCCAAAGTCAGGAGCAGAGGTTCGATTAAGATTCCAGCCCAAGTTTTTTCAAAGCTCTACTAGAAATGTAGCGGATCGGCGTGTCATCCATCCTTCAGAAAAGAAAAAAGCCTCTCCCCCTTGCATGATACGGTGGATCTGTGTCTGGGCCTGACTCCAGTTCATCCAACGGCCGCCTTGAAACATGAAAATTCTCCAACGACGGCTTGAGTTCCGAATGGCCATCTGATAGGCTTTCACATTTTACGCTTTGTCTTCCCACCAGTATTGCTGGAGTCGAATTGGCCCGACTTGACTGTCTTTAGAGGCCTTGTTCAGGTCAACTTAGGCCTCACACATTGTTGGGATTGTAGTTTCCGATGTTGCCATGGTCATATTTGAATCAATGTATATACATAGAAAACAGCTTCTTCTAGCACTTCTTCATCGAATCTTTCTAAGAGTGTCGACGGATGTAGTCGTCAACACCAGCCGGCAGATCGGGACTATTTGTGGGGCAGCCCCGGATCGCACTCCCGGTCGCCGTGAGTGGTCGGCGCTTGACACGATGTCTCGAAAAGGCAAGTCTTGGTTAGGAGGCCATTATCGGGAGCGAGGTCTTCCATGGTCAATTTCTGTCTCGTGAGAATCGTCTTGGTTGTTCGGGTGGTATAGTAATCCTATGTCTTGAAGGGGCTCACGCACGTGTGTCGTTGACTGAGCCTTGAATCCCAATAGTGCCACGAGGTTAAAGCAACGTCAAGAAAATGAACGAACTATCACCTAGTATTCGCAACTCAAGGACATACCTTACCTGGTGCACCGGGGTAGACAATAGACAAGACTAATGTATAAAGCACGAGATTTCTTGGACTCTAGGGTAATAAAGGGCTAGTTCGATAGGGCCTAGAATGGTCTCAACTTGGGCGGTGTCTGAAGTCCGAATGCCTAACGTAACAAAACCATGATCTGATGATGGAACACGAAGAATTTGAGCCGCTAGCTGTGGGGATTCCCTTGTCCGAGTCATTTCTCGGTTCGACAAAGCTGAGAGGGAAGAACTACAAGTAAATGGCCCGACCAGATTAGACACTACACACTGGAACACCAAAACGTCCAATACTTGCGGAAAACAACAAACCTCGGCATTTCGAGATTGTCTAGGGTAGGCCATATCGATCGATCACGAACTACTGACAAACCATATCCGGAGCCTCCCGAAAACCGCGGGCACATCCTTGAACCTGTGGCCTGTGATCCCTTCACCCCTGGCCTGACAAACAACAGCAACGTTGCAACTCCAGTGGACACTCCCGGCACATGACAGTCTCCCTCTGCGATGGAGACTTGAAAGCCCTCGAAACCGCATGGTTACCTATTCCCATGATCTGATACTGTTGGAGTCCTTTTTACCGCAACTTCAACACAAACATCGAGGAGAAACATTGCTTTCGCGACACAAAAGCCGCATAGTGAACAATTGCCCATCCATCAGCCTCGCAAGCCACACACACTCTGGAGAACCGCTGGCCTTTTCGGTCCGATCCAATTCGCGCCAGGGTCGTTTGGGCTTAGTCTGGGGGAGAATAGACAAGGGGGGGGGGCCCTGCTCGCGCTGAAAGTGCGCTTCTCCGCGTTGAAAAGAAACGACGGGGGTGCGGCAGATTACGCGGAGGCGCCTCATGCACGGGACTAAGAAGAAACAAGAATGCTTGATCAACTTTTCTTTCTCGAAAAGAGTCGCGAATATCATCATCGTTCATGGAAACAACTTTGCTAGTGCCGGAACTGCCGCACGATTCATGCAAACCCAACTCCTTCGCAATGCTCCACAGCCAACGTAAAAAGCACACGAGCAGGTTCTTCTCGAAGCTCACGCTAGATCACGGCCTTTCCGGCAGCTACTGCACGATGAGGCCACTGGTCCTGAAGGCGGTGATGAGATTGGCCTGGGAAGGACGAGACCCCCCTGTTGCTTCGCCAGAGGTATACAGTGCGTTGCCGACTTCCCAAACGGGCGCGTTTTACTGGTCGGATGGGCGCACTGTGGTGGCTGATGCTTTCTGTGTCTGTGGGAGGACAAGGATCGTGATAATGACGGAGCGGTTTGAGGAAGCGATAGTTGTGTAAGGCCAGAGGCAACAGCAATGGAGTATTGCGATCTATCTATAACTTGTAGGTATCTCTAAACAAAGAAAGTCTATATCGTGGTCGTGAGAGCGGGGATTATCACCTGATGTCAACGGCTGGCTTTCCTGGCCTCTCCTTCTCTATAGGGTCTGGTATCTCCTGTTTCGACTCTTTCTGACAGAGTCTCCCAAACTCACTTAGAACCAACGGCACATCGAGTTGCCGAGTGTTCACAAGATACTCGCCCTCTTGTCGTCGAGCGAGCTTGATCGCCTTTCGTGCGCCAGAGTGCACAAGCGTCCGAAGACTCTGGTAAATGCCGTGACCTGGATATGCCACGACTCCAAGAGTTGCTGCCAGAACCATTAGTTTCACTAAACATGAAAACCTCATGAGATACGCACCTGAAGCTGTCTTGCTCGCCATACCAACCACGCCTTTGCCGACACCTTTGGCAGCGCCAAGCGCACCACCATCCCTACCCCCCTTGTAAGGCTGCACAAACAAATCGGCAAAGCCCTCAGAGATTCCCCGGACAAAGTTGACGCCCCCCACACGCGCACCCGACTGCCAGTCGTGGACCGGCTCGTTCTCGGGGACCTTTTCGCCGTAGAGCTTGGGCACGGCGCGGAACCCTTCCGTAACGGCGAGCGGCAGATCGACGTAGAAGCCCCGGCCGTAGGACTTGAAGAACCCGCCGACTCCCGACGCTGACGCCGAAGCGACTGCGCCGGCTGTGCTCCATCCGCTGCTACCGCCGTGTGATGTGTGTGGTCTGGACAGGGTGCCTTGTTGTGACGGAGTCGGTGAGAGATGAGGGCTGGTGGGCTCAGAGGGGGCCTCGTTGACCTGAAGGGTCCTTTGGCGTTCTTGATATGCTTGGATAGGCTTCATGACAATGCCAGTTGTGGCCTTGGCCATATCAGTCGACGTACCGAGCATAGATGAGACAGTCCCGGTCAAGGGATCCCATCGTCGGTTGACGATCCTGATAGTCTTGGTCTCGTTTCTGTAACTATTAGCCAATGCCTCAGGGCTCACATTGTGAGGCAACGTACATAGCTAGCTTCTTGTGGTCAACCTTGAGATGCTGAAACAAGACACCAGCCGCTGCCGTGGACAACCTAATCTGCTTGCCCCCTCGCTTAAAGAGCCACACAGCAGGCTGATTGTGCAGGATGTCGCACTGCAGGTTCTCCAAAGGCAGGTTGGCATGGAACGATCGCACCGCAGTGACGACGCCATTCTCCCTCCTCATGCGGTGCGAGAGCTCGGCAGCGGCTGAAGCAGCCTGCGGTGTGAGACAGAACTGGATGGCCTCGGCGAGGTTGTCCACGTTGAGCTGCTTCTGGGGAATTGGGAAGGGTCCCGCCCCTGATGCTGCAACCATCTCGCCCCAGAATGGCTGACTGCAGGACGTTAGCGAGGGACTGTACTTGGGGTAGGTGATACCAACTCTCCAAAGAAGGGAACAATAGTCGTTGGTCGGCCGTTGAGAAGACCACAGGCCGTTGTCCCAGCACCGCCATGGTGAAAGACGGCGGACACTTGTGTAAAGAGCCACTCATGCGGACAATCTCCCAAGAAAAAGATGTCCTTCTCTTCTGTGCCGCCGAGATTGCTCCATCCTCGAGAAATGATGGCTCGCACTCCTGTACGATGCACAGCCTCGACGAGAATTCTAGTCATACGCTCAGGATCATCGATGACAATACTGCCGAAGCCGATGTAGATAGGCGTTGGGCCTTTAGCCAAGAAGTCTGCGAGGTCAGGAGGAGGCGTATAATTGGGAGGTTCTCGGAAAAAGAAGCCGCAAACATCTGATCTTGTTAGTCTTGTCAGTTAAAAGTGGCCAATTGACATACCGATATAAGATGGCCAGTCTGCTGGCTTTCCGACTAACGCTGGCGACCAGCAATACGTGAAAGGAATCCTCAACGTCTCGGCAAGCAGAGGACCCTCGGACAAGGGTACAGGTTCAAGATCGATCGTCTTGCGCCAGTCGTTGATAACATCACCCAAACTAACCATGTCAGTATCCATGCAACCAAGAGGCTTCCAAAGACTTACCCCTGCCAGGTCAGCCACTCCACCACGCTGTAAGAAACATAGTTGGCTGTTTCCTGGTCCATAACCGCCTTGTTTCCAAACTTTAGATTCGCCAGTGGATGCGAAAAGCTCCTCGTGCTCGTCCAGGGCATGGTGAACATTAGGTGGACCGGGATACTCATCGCTTGCGCACAGTGGACGTGGGCAAAGCTGGGAGGATTCGCAATAATCGCATCGGCAACAAATGGACGCCTGCTGATAGGGTCCGGCTGAAGACATGACTGCCAGCATCCATCTAGCATCTCGGCCACCATGACACGCTTCTTCTGGATATCACCACCGCGAAGACTCTTCAAGCTAGGTATCAAGCCGGGGTTCTTGACCATGTACGCCATTAATTCCGAGGGATCGCCGCCGATCGGATAGAACTCGAGCCCAGCGTCGCGGACAAATTTGTCAAAGACATTGTGTGTGGCTAAGCGCACGCGGTGGCCATGCTTTTGGAGTTCGCAGCCGAGGGCGACAAAAGGTTGGACATCGCCGCGGCTACCGACGACTTGGATGACGATGTTGAGTTTGATGGGGAACTGGTGAAATATCGACGGTTCTCCTCGCTCTTCTGAGAACTTGGAGTATTCCGGGGATACAGGCTCCTCTTCGGTTGGGAGAGGCGCTTTGAAGTCGGGAATGAAGCGGGAAAGGGCACGGCAGAAGCGCGAGTTGACATCGACGTCGATTCGACCATCATCTGTCGAGCATTAGCGGGGTAATGGTAGGTTAAGTCAAGTAACGTACTGGTTACCGAAGTAGTTTGCTGCAGATTACTCCCTATCGCAGCCTCGTAGGAAGGAAGATTATCCTCAGGAATGACCGCCTCTGGTAGGTCGCTGTACGGAGATGCTGGCACCCCCGTGCTGTCATGGGCTCCCTTGAAATACGCCATGGATCTTGAGTTAGGCTATCGAGCTTGGGAAAGAACAAAGAAGATTGGGACCCTTGAAGAAGACCATTGCTCGGGAAAGCATTAAGCTTGTATTAAAGCAAGCTCCAAAGGCCAAAGGCAACCTACACACCGTATCCATTCCGTTGCCCTTCGTTCCGCGCATTCGGACAGTAAAGCACGGCTTTCATGTCAGGGGCAACGACGCGCGACGTCATGCTCGGCTCAACTGCCGCGGGTGCGCGTATCAAAGGTGCATAGGGCTGATGGGTGAGGCCGTGATCCTAGCTTGCTCTATTTGCGGCTTCATGGCGTGCCTGGTTGGTGGTTGAGATGGGATATACGCGTATACTGACCGTGTTGTGGAGGGTTGAAACTCCACCAAAGTCTGGATTTGCAGGCTAAAATTTAGTGGATCGCCGTCCGCATCATCTATCCGCGTATAGAGATGCATCAACATTGAATACGTTCATGTCGAAATAGGAGGGCGACGTCAGCATAAATACGTTTCCACGTAAAGATGTATATATATTCTAGCCAAGACCTCGATTCCTCGGTCATTCTCGTGCCAAACTTCCCGGTGCAAGACAACCAGTTCCTCGTGTTCGTAAACACCAGAAACCCGAACCTGGACGAGAGACGACCTGGAACACGAGAACGTCAACACCAATAGCCCATCATGGCTGGCGACAGCGGCTCAGACGCCCCCGAGGCGTATGTCTTCTACAACTACAACCCGTCGATGCCCGCGGCCGTCATCTTCATCGTCGTTTTTGGCCTCGCCTCGATCCTCCACACGTGGCAGCTCCTCCGCAGTCGGACATGGTACTTTATCCCGTTCTTGATCGGATGTCTATGTAAGTTGCGACGAGCGCTCCCTAGAAGACACAGGCTGATAATCTTGTAGTCGAAACCATTGGCTATATTGGCCGTGCTCTATCGGCGAACGAGGCCCCCGACTTTACTAAGAACCCATACATCATCCAGTCCCTCCTGCTTCTGCTGGGACCGGCGCTGTATGCGGCATCCATCTACATGATCCTCGGCCGTCTCATCAACCTTCTCGATGCTGGAGACCTTTCAATGATCAGCACCCGATGGTTGACAAAGGTGTTTGTCACGGGTGATGTCTTGTCCTTCTTTGCCCAAGGCGGAGGTACGTTGTGATGACAAGACAAAATTTCAAAGATGCTAACGTATACTAGGCGGTGGCATGCTCGCAGCGGCCAAGGACAAGGACGGCGTCAAGAGAGGTGAAAACATCATCGTCGGAGGTCTTGGCATTCAGATCCTCTTCTTCGGCTTCTTCATGGTTGTCACCCTCGTCTTCCACCTTCGAATCCGTCGACAGCCCACCCAAAAGTCTCTCGAGATCACGACGCCCTGGAAGAAGCTCCTTTACGTCCTCTACGCGACCAGCTTTCTCATTCTCGTGCGATCAGTTTTTCGCATTGCCGAATATGTCATGGGCAAGGACAGCGAGCTCCAGTCCAAGGAGTTTTGGATCTACATCTTTGATGCTCTCCTCATGGCCCTCGCGGCGTGGCTTCTCAACTGGTTTCATCCTAGCAGAGTCATCAACAAGGCCATGGATGCGAAGCGGGTTGCTAGCTCCGAAGAGTATGTGATGGAGAGTCAGCCATACGAAGGCCAGCGACCCAGGCGCCACTCTCATTCACGACGTCACTCTCATTCGCGACGTCACTCTCGCTCCCACTCGCATTCGGGGCACTCACACTCTCACTCGAGGCATTCGCACCACAGGGACGAATACTACAAATAAGGGGCAACGGGGCTAGCGTGTGCTAAGGGAATGAGAAAGTGCCGGACCCACGACGGGATGCTCTCCAAGGGCTGGTAGAGCTGGCGGCGTCAAAGCGGGATGAACGAGCTATCAGATTTAGTGGGGGAAGCGAAACTTGGTCTTTATGAGGAATCAATAACTAGGGATCAGACCGTCCTACTGACAGTCTTTCATTTACAAGCGAGCAAGGTAGATGTCATAGCATAGACCCATCGTGTCTAAGATGGTTGCTTCTTTCTGTATGGTTAATACAAACCCGGCGTTAAAGAGATTTGCGTGGATACTCATCGTGAGGAGCCGAAAGCTGCATCGAGATCGATGAAGTCGATGAGAAACATTAAACCAGAGTTTCCAGCAAAAACCGACGACGATCGGTCCCAGGAACCCGTATCGACAACCTAACAATGCGGTTCCGCAACCGCATCGAAGGCTATGGTATGCCCTGCCGCTCGTGGGCAGCAGGTGAGAGACAGTCTTGATGGGACCTTCATCTCGGCTACAGCACAGTGAGGCTTGGGACAGACGAGCAAGCTGGGTTGAGACGACATGTTTCACGACGGCTCAGGACAAAATATGATATGATATAGCAGGCCCAAGCTATTTGATAGCTACTGACTGACAGCCGAATGTTTCGGATTATCTCTTGCATGCCTGAGGAAACGTGGGGAGACGGTGCGCCTCTGAGAGGCCCCAGAGACGGCATTTCTGAGACATGGGGGGGGGCTAAGGGACGGCAAGAGATTCCTGAGAGACGGAATAGTATCAGTATCTTTCGCATGAGTAATCCGACGTCTCGGATGACCACGAGAGCAGCTCAGAGACGGCATCTGCTTGATGTTGAGGTGGCGCAAGCCAGCAGAGCAGTGAGGAGATGGAAAGCTGCCTAGATTTTCGAAGCTGCAAGGCGCAATGCAATGTTGGACCTCAACAGGAACCGTTGTGAGGTTTAATAGAGAGGGGCATCTCAGAACCGCATGATTTGGAATGCAATTCTTGAGCTTTATACAAGGCAAGGCGAAGTTGAAGCCAATGGCACCCATCTCTCCTCCGAAAGTGATCGGCTGGGTAACCGTTGCCGAACCGAGGCTGACGGCAAACACCATGATACGATACGCGAGTCAAGTGGAACTAGCGACGAACAAGAAAATGACCAAAAAGAAACGAGCGACTGCCAAGACGAGCCAGCGAGAGAGGCACAATTGATTACGTATGAATCAGACACGGTGCGGTTGGGAAGCAAGAGAAAAGTTAAAATCATGTCAAAGGTGCGTGTGTGTGTGTGAGTGAGAAGACGCACCTTTCCGCTGCAGAAACTTTAGACACGGCGCCCGGGGAACGCCGGACGGCCTGAGCGATGCTGGATATTGATAATAAATGTCTGAGAAAAGCCAGGAAAGCCCACTAGAAATCTGAGTCTCTGGGGCCTGAGATTACAAAACAGCTTAGACAAGAGACTAAAAAATCTCATTCATTCTGGTGCTTGGCCGGTGGCTTCGACTGGCGGTTTCGTTTCTGAACCACGCGCCGCCAGAGTCTGTGTGAGAAGCACTGTGATGGATTGCTCGGGTGCGACGTTGCAAGGAGTGAAGGAAGGCTCTGGCGATGGACGCGAGTGCACTGTGCTGTGTGGCGGTGTTGATTCCTTGCGCCACCGACAGAATCCAAAAGTTCCCCCTCTCGCCTCAGCCCTCGACTCTCACTGGCCATGACAGTTTCTGAGGCAGCTTGTACACAGTGCCATATCCGAGCACACCACTTCAGACGGACGGTCGGGACACACGGGCCCGCCCCCAGTGCGCCTCTTTTCTCTTTTGTGCTTCGCTCTGGGGACCCTGGCTCCCTCCCCCCTGTAGCCTGCCTTCCTTCCTTTCCGCTTTGGCACTGTCTGTTCGCTGCTAATTTCTCCAATGCCCCTTCCCCCTTTGGGATGTCTTGCCCGTCCGCTGGTTGTACCTTCCTTGGTCTGCTGTCTCGTTTCCTGGACGGGTGGTACGAGTGAAAAGTGACGGCCCAAGTCTCCCACCAGCCATTCTTAGTGGTGAAGTACATTCTCGTCCATGCCTCCCTCGTCCCATCCCGTCGTCACTCTCTCCCGTCTCTGGGTTCCTTCCTTGTTCCCACCCCCGGGCTCGCCTTGGCTTGGCCCTTGGCCCTCGAAATCTCCTTCTCTTTCAGTCTCCATCTCTCACCTCATCTTCTCGTCTGCCCATCCCGTCCTGATTCTCATCCTTCCACATCCACTCTCTTCTCTTCCCCCCCGAGAAACATTTCCAACCAACCTTTGCGATATTCTTTTACGCCTCGAATCCTTAGACGACAGGAATAACTGACTACAGCCACCTGCGTGCTCGACCGACCGCCACGACTTCTCTCGCGCTTGCTGGCCAACCCATGATCCCCCGCATTATGGTTCAAGGCGAAAGGGCCGAATAACCTGCATCTTCAGCAAATCCTATCGAACCAACCCCCGCCTCGAACTTCCACCACTTCCGATACACCATCGAAACCGAAGGACACTTATCAATCCCCCGCAAATCCCCCGGACTTTGGGTTGACGCGAACTCGTCTTAGCAAATCCCAGACTCTTGGGGCATTCTTGACATCGCGTCCGTCCGCCTGGGCGCTCCTCCGCCAACTCAATTTTACTTTCCACTGCTGGTGATAATCAGGCACAGATCACCATGCCTCAGCCAGTGGTCAAGCGCGCCTGCGATGCTTGCCATCGTCGCAAGGTCAGATGCAACGGCGCTAACCCCTGCCGAAACTGCTCCGGTTCTCAGCTATTGTGCACCTACAATGCGATTCCTCAGAAGAAAGGGCCAAAGGGCTCTCGCGCCAAGGTCATCAGCGAGCTGAGAGAGACTCAGCGCCAAACCAGCCTGGCCGCCAAGGTCCACCAGAGACTGACTGGCGCGCCCAACACACCCCCGAATTACAGTCCCGAACCGTCGACTGGCCTGCTATCCAACGAGTTCATGAAGGACTGCCTCCGATACTTCTTTGACAGCGTTTACGGGCAAATGCCCATTCTCGACCGACGTGCGCTTGAGGAGCACATGACGGTCATGGAACAAGGCCGTGATGTGTACTGCCTGTTGAGCGCCCTCTGCGCATTCGTCATGCTCCAGCCTGGAACGGCACTGCCCGTCAACGATTCCTTCAACCTCGAGCTTCACCCGGGCGCTAGCATCGCCGCAAGCCAGCTGCTTCTCGACGAGTGCATTCGCGTCCGGAAAGCCAACGACTACCACGACTCGATCACCCACTACGTTCTTGTCACCAACTACCTCATCTTTGCTTGCCACTTTGCTCTGGATAACCACGACAAGGCTTGGTTTTATCTGCGTGAGACGAGTACCATGATGCACATGGCCGGCATGCACAAAGAGGAATTCTACGCGTCTCTTGAGCGGGAAGATGCCACGCGAAGACGCCATCTTTACTGGCTTGTGCTCATGACGGAGAGATCGTACGCTATCCAGCGTAATCGACCTCAAACTCTCCAGTCCTCGATTCGCCTTCCTGGTCTGGTTGATGACATGGCGAACCCCAGGATGTTCGATGTCAACACCTTTGCGATTCGCGCAAAGCTCTTTCAGCCATTTGACAACGTTTGTTTGGCAACTTGGAAGAAGGTACAGAGCCAGCTCTCCGCGGCCCAGATCACGGGGCTGCAGAAGCAACTTCAAGATGCGGCCATCGCGTTCTCCTGTCAAGATGCAACGCTGGCTGAGATGGGAACGAATCAACAGTGGCTGCAAAACCTCATCTGGCAGCTCACCCCCAACAATGGGCCCGACGGTAACGAGGAATACATGGCCCCCTCTCGTCGAGACCTGCTCATGACGATTGCCTCTGGCCTACCCAGTATCAAGGGAATGGATGTGGTGGGTAGTGGATGTGTAAGTACACGATATGGTGTGATGGGCCTGTGGCTAACGAACAAACAGATTGAGAGTCTTCTCCAAGCGTGCCACCTTCTGAATGAGGTGCTCTATCGCCAACCACAGATTCGCCATCCTTACACTGTCGGCCCCCATGATCATCTCCAGCAGCTGCTGCAGATTCTGGGGATGCTGAGACACAGCCACTGGCACTACCTGCCTCTGCTGCTCACCAAGGTGGTCGAGGTTCTCCCCCGTCTCACCAACCCGATTCTCCCCAACGCACCAGAGAACTGTCAAATGGCCAACATTGACATTTTCGACGGTTTCGGCAATGCTGGCATGGCGCAGCCTCCGATGCCCATGTACCAGGGTCAGTCGGGTGACGCTCTGGGGCAGCTTCCACTGCCAATGTTCCAGGCCCAGGTCGAGAGGGCAGATTGCAAGCCCCCGATGCCCATGTACCAGAACCAGATGGAGACACCCGACTCCCTGGGCCAGATGTCACTGTTCCAGGACCAATCCAACACACCTGATTCCAAGGCACAAGCATCGATGGCTATCTACCAGAATCAGATCACTACACCTGATTCCCTGGCCAACTCGAATAGTGGCAATGGCACATCCCCGGGATCGCAACAGGACAATATGAGTTCCTCGTTTGTGACACGGCCCAGTGTTGTATCACCTGGGATGGAATATCCCCACAACTTGACCAATTTCGATGTATCTGATATGGTCATGAGTCCGATGGGCGATGGAACACCTCCCAGCTCAATGAACTGCATGCCGAATCAGCAACAGCAGATGTCGATGCAGGGAGATGGGATGTGTCAGCCTCAAATGGACAACATGGTGTCACGGAGCATGCGCAACCAGAGCCTGAATGCTCAGTCCATGTACGACCTGCAACAAACACCAGAAACAGCAGGCAGTTACCAGATGCAGAGCCAGGCGCCCATGGGCCAGAGCCAAGCGTCGATGTCAAGGCAACGTCAAGCTTCGATGGCTGGGCAGGGCCAAGCATCGATGGGAGTCATGGCCAACGAGATCGACTTTGGCGGGCTGCAGGCATGATGAAGTCATGAAGGATCACCTGATCGTCTGTGACTCGCCAACAAGCAGCTTTCCCTCCCTCCCTTCTCTTTTCTTTGTCAACGCACATGTTTAGTTGGTCCTCAAGATGAGGTTTCTTGCTGTCGACTGTATGTATTTGATATGCTCCAATTCCCTTTGTTTGTTGTTTCGGAGGCTGGTCTGTTTTTGATGGCCAAGGCGGGCCCATATGGGATCGGCGTCGCGGCGTTTGTGCTGTTGATGATTTGGTGTCTTGTTGATGTATGTCGGCGCTGTGTAAGGAAGGGAAAGAAGAAGTGTGCTCACCAGGAGTGAAAAGGTCTTAGGAACGAGGATGGGAGTACTGGGAATGATATACCAGGAATGAGAACTATGTGAAAGGAAAGGCAAAGAAGGGTCCGACCGGGGAGGCTTGAATAGATGCCGAAGAGTAGAAGCTAACTTAGTTTAATCATGTTTTTGAATTGAACTGACTGTACGCCACGACCTTGTAATGATTCTGACTTGGTATCTGAGTGTTGGTGTATGTGGTATGGTATCATTATCATAAAGTTGGGCCGAGTAGACTCGGTCCTTTTTCGTAACATTAACCTATCCCCTCCCCTTGATAGACCTGACGGCCAATACCTCGATCCTTTCGGCATATAAGCTCATGAGATGACAGACGGGATCCCCCCAGATGACGTCTCTCAGCTGTTCCTCGAGACATGTGACGGCGACGACGCCCTCATCGATACGCTCTCTTACCGTCTTGCGATCCTTGGGCTTGGCTCGAGGATCCCCCGTGCGCAGAACGACGAGCCGGCCGGCGTTGCTGAGAGTGCAAGGGGGCACATTCCAAACCGGAGGCGGTGGACGAGGGTGGCTCTTTCGAGATTTGGAGCTCGACTTTGGTCCTTTCGGTGGTGGTGAAGCGAGCAGCTCCAAAAGACTCCGGACATAGGCCTTGTCGGCACGAACAACAGGATCACCCTCGTTGATGAAGCTGAGGAAGACGCTGTTCCGGAGGTTTGGGCGATCGGGCTTGGCCAGCGGGAGGAGGCTCACGGGCGGTGCACCAAAGGTGACGCAGTGGATCTTTTTGAAGCAGCTGGATAGGGCGTTGAGCTCGCTCTCGGCCTCGGCCGTCTCGGCCAGCATGTGCGAGTACAGGAGCGCCGCCACAGCTCCGCCGGCAGAGTGGCCGGTCAGCATAAGGTTATAGCTCGACCGCCGAGGATCCTCCCTCAGAAGCTGCCGCAGCCGCGCGGCGACGGGCCGGATCATGCTCCGAGCCACCGAGAGGAACCCCGCGTGGCACAGGTTCCCCGGGTCGTCGAGGAAGCCCGTCGGGGTGGAGGGTGCCGTCTTGAGGTTGACGGCCCAGTCCATGAAGGTTGCCGTGCCGCGGATTGCGAATACGATGGTGCTCATGTGGTCCATCGGTTTGGACTTGATGCACATGGCTTTTGTGCCAGAGAGCCAGTCTGACGATATGTGGGCGTCGAGTTCGCTGCCTCGGGGCTTTTCGTAGACGCGTTGAGAGTACTCGGCGGCGAGGCAGAGGAGCTGCCACGTTGGGAGGTAGCTACACAGTCAGGATGCATTTCTCACAAGTAGGAGAGTGACATACAGGGCTAGAGGGGGGAGGTCCGCAGGGAGTTTCGAGTTTGCATAGAGCTCGACTTTGGAGAAATAGTTGCCAGAGACGACCGAGGTTGCAATATGTGCCTTGTCCTTGTGCTTGATGCGTTTGCTAGACTTGCCAAAGACCTTGTCTTGAGACTGTTGTTGTTGTTGTTGTTGTTGTTGTTGAGGAGGAGGAGAAGAATGCCAACTGAAGAGATCGCCCTCGTTACCACAGAGCTTCTCATGATCAATAAGAGTCATGACATTGTTGAACCGGCTGTAAACATCGGCATACACGGCATTCGTCGTCTGAGCGCAGCCATGCCAAGCCGACATGCCATCATCGTAGAGCTGAGTAAAAGGAACGACATCCTTGGCGAGGTTGACCATGGAACCTGTAAGTCTTGAAAACGAAGTATGATGATGCACCTGCTGTTGAGGTTGCTGCTGCTGACTCCCAAGGTAATAATGCTGATTCACAATAACGGGCTGATACCCGTTCCAGCCTGGAGGAGCCGGGAGATGACCCGCAGATCTGAATTGAGGCTGCGATTGACTCGCATAGCCGTGAGAGTACGGGTAACTCGGAGGAGGCGGAAGAAGAAGCTGAGGTTGTGGAGGGAGTTGTTGTTGTTGCTGCTGAGGACGAGGAGGTCCGTAGACGTTTGGGGGATCGAGCATGCACGGCTTCTTCTGCTTCTTGTTCTTGGAGGAGCTGCTGCTCTTGATGCTCTTCTTCTTCACCTTTGTCTTGACGAACCAGCCCATGGCGAAGGATGGACAAGTTGGTCCGATGTCATTTCAGATAGGAAATAATAAAACATCACACAGAGAAACACGGGGGAAAAAAAAAAGAAGAGGAGAAAGGAAACAAGGCTTGAAAGAAGGCGATAAACAAATCGCACATGACACCCACACACACACACACGCTCTGCCAAAAGAGGATGGATGCCTTCAAACTGCCCATCAATTAATCGCCAATAGGATATTCTTAGCAACATCGCTTGCTCAGAACAGGCCTGTCGATCAAGTACGACAGGGGTTCTAACTGCCAAAACAACCGTTCACAACATGTCGGTAATCCTGCGAGTATATGTCCGTGTTATTCTGTCATGCCCGTAGGCTCTCAGCAAGGCTCAGTGGCTCTGCTCACAACACCGCCCTCCAACGCCCGTGATTCGCCGCGACCCCAGCGACTAAAAGGCCAATCAGCTGCACGGCGAGCCACGAGGTGGTTGGGTTCGCCCAGGGGAGAAGAGGGGAAGCGATGACTGCCCAGGGGGTCGTATTGGTTCAGTAACTCAGCTGGGACTGCAGCTTCTAAGCCGGCACGCCGGGTATGCAGACAGAGAGAGAGCTCTGCAGAAGGATGGGTGGGTGCATTGGGGAGCAGCTTCAATGGGCATTGTTATTTGACCCGAGGCTTATCGAGTGAGCCTCTGCAGACTGAGACATGTTGACTGTGCATGACGCTCATCATGATGCCACTGCTCACTCGGCCAACCTGTTGCAGGATTACATGACATTGCCTTTCTGTAGCCATTGTCTAGGTACTTGGTACACTGCATGATAGTTAGTGCAACGGACTTTGCACAGCCGTTGCCTCCGTCGCAAAAACAAAGCCTCTCCATCCATGACACCATACCAGGGGTTTGCCTCTAACCTGCTATACCCCTTTTGTAAACCGCGCTAACCTCGTTTCGTATTCCTTCAACGCTATACCCTTTGTCGTATTCACAGGTTATCTGATTCATTGAGAGTTGCCCATATCAAGGAGATAATGATTAATTCTCGCGAGAATGATGAATCTCGTGGAGAATGTCTGTTAACTCCGTCTCTGGCATTGAGGTCTAGATCCCTTGTAGCCGGTTGATTCTGAGTATAAAAACCCAAGAGGGTGCCCTTGGTAGATGTGAATAGACAAGACAATCAACCTCATCAAGCAACTCATTCAACCATCTACACTCCTACTTTCAATTCTCATAATGGCTCTCCCTTCCACCATGAAAGGCCTCGTCCTCCACGAGGACAACTCCATCACCCTCGAGACATCCCTCCCCGTCCCCTCTCCAATCCACGGCTCCGCCATCGTCAAGGTCCTCGCCAACCAGGCCAACCCCAACTTCTTCAACATGATCCGTAGTGAGAGTGGCGCCCATCACTTCACCCAGCCGAAGCCCCTAGTCCCAGGCGCCGCCTGTATCGCTCGCGTCGCCGCCGTGGGTCCTGATGCCGTCACCCTCAAGGTCGGCCAGCTCGTTGCCATCGACAACTTTATCCGAGCTCGTGACGATCCCAACGTCAACATCCTATGGACCATGTCTGACGGACAGACCGAAGAGTCCAAGAAGTTGCACAGAGATGTCTGGCGTGATGGCACCTGTGCCGAGTACGCCAGGGCACCGCTTGAGAACATCTACCCCCTTGACGAGGAAACCCTCTGTGGCCCCGAGAGCGAGGGAGGTCTGGGATACTCTACCCAAGACCTTCTTCACATCATCCCACACAGCGTCCCCTATGGTGGTCTTCGAAGCATCCACCTTGAACCCGGCGAGACTCTTGTCGTCACCCCTGCTACAGGTCTCTTCTCAGGCGCTACCGTTTCCACCGCCCTCGCCATGGGCGCCAAGGTCATCGCTGTATCGCGCTCCTCCTCCGGCCTCGAAAAGCTCAAGGCCAACTTCCCTTCAGTCCGCACCGTCGTGGCAACTGGCGATGTCCAAGCCGACACCGCCGCCATCCTCGCTGCGTCTGGAAAGAACGCCCCTGACGCATGCATGGAGATTGGCCCTCCCGCGAGCACTGGCAGCACCATTGTCACCTCCTGCATGCTATCCGTCAAGTCCTATGGACGCATCGTCCTCATGGGTGGTCGCGGCGACACCAACCTCCCCTTCCCCTGGCCTCAGCTGCTCTACCGTAACCTCACCGTCAAGGGAGGCTTCATGTATCAGCGTGAAGACGTTCGAAAGTTGATCCAGCTGGCTGAGACTGGACAATTGAAGGTTGGCAAGAAGAACGGATTCGAAATCGTGTCCTCCTTTTCCTATGAGGATTGGGAAAAGTGTGGGGATGCTGCCGTCGAGCACACGGCTTTTGGCAAAATGGTTGTCCTGAAGCCTTGAGCCCTCCAATGATGGAAAATGTGTAACAAGTCCTTTGATAGGTAGTGTGGTTGTAGATGTATGGGAACTCGATGAATATCATGGAAAAAGTCTCTCCTCATGGCCTCTACCTAGATTATAAATAAATTTACCAAGTTCCAGCTGTCATATCTTGCATATCAGTCGAGGTTGACCTTGAGCTCAAACAATGTCCGGCCCAGCGCTTCCGTCATGACCACCCTCGCCGACAGGCGTATACTGATATCGTCATCATCCAGAATGTTGGGTATAAAGTCCTCTGACCATGCTTCTTCGCAAGATGTAGGAAACAAGGACTTGGGACCTGTCTTTTGCCGGATCCATTGCGACTGGTAGCCCGAGTAGCAGAGCCGTCTGCGCTGCTTCTCCATCCTTCGTTGGATCTCGCCAGGGCTGAGAGCTTCCTGTTCTTGATACAGCTGGGACGCTCGTAAGTCGTCTTCTGAAGTTCGTGCACATTCGATGAAGTTGTGCATGTTAAAGACTCGGCACCAGAGCTGCCATGGATGCTCCTCTTCGCCCTCAAGGTTCGACGTCCTCTGTATACCCCAGATGATGGCGACGTATCCGCGCTTTTGAACGATCTGAATGGCTGGATCCGGCCATGAGTGGGTGCGTAACACTCGTCGTGTATGGATGGCAAAGTTGACAAAGTGAATGCCGCCAAAGTATCGGTCGGCGCCCGCATGATCGCACTTCTTGAAGGTCCAAGGGGATGGAATCTGAGTCGCACGCGATGTGTATCTGCTGAACGGAGGATGACTTCCGCCGCTGTCCATTCTGTATTGCATATCCTGCGCTGTGACGACAAAGTACACTGGCCCGGTTGCGGGTCCTCCTTCAAGGGAAGGGTTTGTTCTCACTGCGTTGATGGGGCTCTGTTGTAGAAGAATGCCGACATCTTTCTTGAAAACTCCATCAAGAGATCGTTTTATGACGATAGTTGACTTATCAGTCAAGGTGAGTGTTGAAGAACGACCGTCGACGTCTTGGTCCAAGGAAAGTTGAAGAGAGGTGTGGATTTCTCGCGGATTGACGGTAACTATCAGCTGGTGGTAGACTCGTCGGTAGAAGTCAACAGCGCCCATGTGCTCGAGTAAGATAGCAGGCCGGGCAAGATAATCGTCATCGTGGGCGAGGTCAAGAATGCCTAGCCAAAGCTTCCGTTCGGCATGGCCCTCCACATGAGGATCGTAGGCACTGACTGTACAAGGACATATCCAGAGGTTTGTGCGTAGAACCGTGTCTGTAATTTCCATCGGGGCCATGTTTCCGAGAAAGTCGGCTTCATACTGTCGATCCACGTTGCTAAAGACCCGACGTCCAACGATGCGCACAGGCTCCTTGAAAGTTTCGCAGAGGGGAGCCAAGCAACCCGGGGCTCGCTCCTGGGGGGTTTGACTTGGTCCAGCTCGCCATAAAAGAATGGACTGGTCCTTTGATTGTCTCACTATCGCTTCTTGAAGCCGCAGAAATGCCTTGTCCCCTTCTCCGTAAAGCATGGGCATGTTGATGCTGAACAAACCCAGGAGGCAGTATGCAGCATCCTCTTTGCGGGTTGTGACACGGCTCGCTGCCCAGCTCATCTTGACTGAGACGGCGAATGTGTCCAAAATCTGGGGGAGGCAGTCGGCTCTGTGACACTGCATGCAATTGCCGTCGCGGACTGGTGAAGCCTCGTCTCCTCCGGGACAAGCACATCGTGGTTCGGAAAACAGCTGAGGCCAGACTCCAGTTCGCTGACAGACGCGATCGAGTAAGTCACCGTCTCTTGTGCCGAACCTAATCCAGTTTTGGTCAAAGAAGTCGACGCTCCGTGGTGCGATCAGCTCTTGTAGGGTCCATCCTCGAGTGAACCAACGACTACTAAAGAAGGAAGTGTTGTCCGGACGCAGATCAATCTCCCGGTTCTTTTGCTGGGCGGTGGGTAGATACGAAAATCCAGAGTCAAAGTCGCTCAGATAGACGTAACACAGAGCGGACTGCTGGTACCACTTGAACATGGAGTTGATGGCCTCGGACAACTCGGCGCTGCTCGACTTGTCGATGCAGCAAGTATCGATCCAGATATAATCGAAGCCATCGCGCCGGGCCTGGTCGCAACCCTCTCTGACTTTGTAGAATGAATCTCGATAGCTCAAGTCATCAGGCGACAGCTGTGTGATGTCCTGGAAGGAGATCTCATCGTCGCCCCAGGTGTGAGACAGGATGGCGTATGGGGGTATGTCAATTTCGGCGCCGTTGAAGTCCTCAAGTCGGCAAGTGTGCGCATTCAGGAGTCGCATTTTCGAGACAGACTCTCCTGACGGGTCTGAGATGCAGGAGAAGGATGCAGGCTGTCGATTTGGGAGGTGTGGTTCAAGCCAAGGCTTTTATTGAGAGGCTGAGCTGTGACGAGGCACTGCATCAGGCATTCAGCGCTGACAGCGCTGAAGGCAGCACCTGGTGCATTGTGACGTGACCCCTGTAAAATAACTCATTCTGGTGATTCTCGTGAAGCCATAAAGGATGAGAATTGAGATGAGGATGGAAACACGAATGAATGCACAAGCGAAAGATTTGATGGGTTTATGGTGTTGAGGTGGTTAGAGTAGAAGGTGCCCGTGATGGGGACGGGAAGTGTTTATTGCTTGCTTAGTCATGGTCTACCGGGGCACATCGACGCCTTGAATCCGAGACTGCATGAAAAGAGAAGAAAACACGATACGAAGAAATAATGGGGGAAGTCGATGCCCAGGTCAGTTTCTAATCCAACACAATGTGCTTCCGGCTGTGCCGTGAATCCCTAGGTTACGCCGTTGCCAAGCCCTCGATCCGATCGCATTCAGGGTCCACACGCCATCTCCTCGACAAGGTTCAGGGTCTTGATAGACGAACGGGCGAACGGTTGGCTGACACTTTAAATATCAAGTGATATAAGCTCATCATGCCCTTTTGTATTTGTATATAATAATGAGTTCTCCTCTCTTTTCGGGAGACTTCCATCACGACCGCCTTCACGTCCTTCACTAGCCATCGAGCTAAGCAACATGTCGCAAACGAGCGTCGAACAACTGGAAGCTCCCTCGACTAAAGTTGGGGAGTCTCAAAGCAACTCGAAACAACAAAATGCATCTGACACCCAAGATCAGAACTATCGCCAAAGTCAACCCCCCGAGACCGTTGGCGAGGTTCCTCCCTCCACCTCCAACCATGAATCTGCATCGGCCCCAAAGTCGAAGCAATCTTTGGCGCAAATTGCCACAGTCATGACATCTCTCTGTGCCTGTGTCTTTCTCGCCGCTCTCGAAGTAACGATCGTGTCAACTGCCCTACCTACCATCGCCTCTCATTTCGCCTCCGACTCGGGCTACACCTGGATTGGCACCTCTTTCGTGTTGGCTCACACCGCTTCAACGCCATCATGGGGAAAGATATCAGACATCTGGGGGAGGAAACCCATCTTGTTAATCGCAAATGTCATCTTCTTCGGGGGAAGCCTCATTTGCGCCTTGGTCGACGACTTGGCTGCCTTTATTGCCGGGAGAGCCATCCAGGGGCTTGGAGCTGCAGGCATGCAAACCATGGTCAACATCTGCATTAGCGACATGTTTTCGCAGAGGGATAGGGGTTTGTACTATGGCTTGACTTCTATTGTATGGGCTGTGGCATCCGGGGTAGGCCCTGTGCTTGGCGGTGCTTTTACCGACAGAGTCAGGTAAGTGAATTTGCTTGGATGGCGATTCAAGAGATTAACCTTGTTCTAGTTGGAGATGGTGCTTTTGGATCAATCGTTTGTATAGCCCCCCAATGTTTTTAGCAACTGCTAATCGGTCCCAGTTCCCATTACCGCCGCTGTCTTTGTCCTTCTCATACTCACCCTCAAGCTTCCGTCTCCCAATACTCCTGTCTGGGCGGGTCTGAAAGCAATCGACTGGCCAGGGAGTTTTTTAATAATTGGAGGCACCTTGATGCTGCTCTTGGGTCTCTATCTGGGTGGTGTCTACGAACCCTGGAACTCGGCGCCAGTCGTCTGCCTGATACTCTTTGGCATCATCACTGCTGCACTCTTCATTCTCAACGAGTGGAAGTTGGCCGAGTATCCCGTGATACCAGTGCATCTATTCAAGACCTGGTCTTCGGCTGCAGCATACGCCGTCACCTTCTTCCATGCATTCGTGTTTATGGGCGTCGCCTACTATCTACCACTGTATTTCCAGGCAGTCCTTCTGGCCAGTCCTCTCCGCTCAGGTCTATACCTTCTTCCGTTCATTCTTTCAATAACTGTTACAGCTGCAGCGACCGGCGCATATATTCAGCTTTCTGGAAAGTACCTCCCGGCCGTTCATTTTGGTCTGGTCGTCATGACGCTAGGTATTGGCCTAATGATCGACTTGGGCCTCGATTTGAACTGGTCGAAATTGATCCCATACCAAATAGTTAGCGGTATTGGTGTGGGCATGAACTTTGAAGGCCCTTTGCTTGCGGTTCAGACCGTCGTCCCGCACAAGGACGTGGCAGCTGCTACCACGGCTATGAGCTTTGTCAGAACCATCGCCACAGCCATCTCTGTGGTTATTGGTGGTGTTCTCTTTCAGAATGAGATGAAGGGCAAGAAGCAGACTCTTGTGGAGGGCCTTGGACCCGAGCTTGCCCGATTCTTTGATGGAGCAACTGCGTCCGCAAGCGTCGACATCGTCAAGACACTACCTCCAGAGCAGCAACAGGTGGTCAGGAGGGCATTCTTTTACTCTTTGGACAGGATGTGGATTATGGTAAGCTTAGTCAATAAACTTTCGGTGAATTAGCTAACAACGCTAGTATACAGCATTCTCGGGCGTGGGCTTGTTGCTCGGCTTCTTCATCAGAGCGCAGCATTTGAGCAAGGAACATGAAGCAGCAGAGCTGGGGATCGGCAAGAAGAGCCACACGCCTCAGTCGACAACGGATGGCGTGGTAGCGTTGACTGGATCTGGGGAGGAACACAGCATGACTCATGTTTCTTCCAATCGTGGGGTCCTCCGATTGAGGGACTGATGTGTAGTCGCAAAGAGGAGTGTAGCTTGGTTATCAGCCTTGTTCACATGTCAGATCCCGACTCTTCAGTATGACCACTGGATATTTTTTTTCTAGAGTTCGTCAACCTTGATGTTGAATTGAAACCGTCATGGAGAACCTCCTATGATCAGCTAAACTTGTGCGTAAAGTCAAGACCTTGAAGGCCACATTGCGCGCCTACTACACTCCACAAAATGCCAAATATGCAGCCCACTGCCGCCCCCTTACTCAAAAAGGTGCTCAAGATCTCGGCTTCCTTAATCCCAGTGCATCCCGAGCCAGAACGCGAAGAGAATGGACCCGGGGAGAATGCGGAACATGATCTCGACGAGAGTCCAGCCTACCATCCAACCACAGGCCAACCCGCAAAGTCCGCCGCAAGGAATCCAGAGGTCAATGCCTCGGCTGTCAGAGTGTATGAAGTAAATGGTTCCAGTCGCAGTAGTATAAGCCCATATTGCAGCCACAAACACCGTTGCCGAAGGGTTCGCTTCTGGTCGAGCAAGCCGCTCCATCATCCAACAGGATGCCGTCGAGGAACACCACAATGTCAACTCGAGAAACGCATTTGCCCCGTTCGCTGAGGCCTTCATCCTCTGCCCTTCGAAAAAGTTGTTGTCTTTATGGTGGTGGGGATGTGGATCATGCAGCCTAACTCCTCCTTCAGGATCTGGACATCGAGAACGGCCGGGTTTCTCTATCAATCTCGAAAGGATCCAGGCTCTGACTCGTTCTTTGGACATCTTCTCGTAGTGTGTCGGCGTGCTTCGAGTTCTTCTGATGCTGATAACATCACAAAGTTAGAGACGGATGCTAAAAGTGGTTTGGGGACTTACTGAACGCATACCAATATCACAAGCAAGCTGATAACATCAGGGAGTTAGAGGCGGGTGCTTTAAGAGGATTGGGGATTTACAAGATTGTCATTGTTATTAGAAATAAGTGGTTGGGAAATAGTGCCCAGAAGGTCTTCATACCACTCATTCTGTCCTTGTCGGGTGTTTGGGATGGCGATTCATTAGAGACGCAATCCGATCCTTTTTCTCGAGTTTGTTGCCGAGTCTCAACCGGTTGACATCCATCTGTGTCGGTCGCTCGCGATGCTCCAACGAGCCGCAACGCGATCCTAACCAGACGCAAGGCGGTTTCAACCACGCCAAGTACGTCCATAGTTTGGCTCGCGAGGTGAGTGTCGGATCTGTTGATGTTTGCTAACCCGAGTATGTGGTTTTCGTGATAGAAGTAATGAGGAGCGGGGGTTGAAACGGGTTCGCCTCATTTCTCAAATCAGGCTGAGGCCTCCGACCAACTTGAGCTGCAACTGACGAATAGAATGCATTTCCTCCTTGCACTGCCACAGAATGGGAGATGGGGACATGAAAGCGACCAAGTCTATGGACTGTTCCTGCTTCGCTACTCCTCTCGTAGCCAAAGCTTCTCGGCTTTGATCCCTAACCGCAAGTAGGCCCCTGGCAATTCCTTGAAGAGCTTCCATCTAACCTGCAAAGGAAACATACCAAATCTAATCGAACAACTAGTTTCCTCCCTGCTTATTATTCGACAAGATACGAGCTCGCGAGGACCATCGCCATGGAGGGGTCTACGAGACACGAGGCTCAACCCCTCGACCCAAACCCCGACGATCTCTTCGAAGCCGAAAACAATCCCTTCGCTTTCAGTCCTGGCCAACTCAGCAAAATGTTCAATCCTAAAAGCCTTAACGCCTTCTATACCCTCGGCGGCCTTGATGGCTCGGAGAAGACCTTGCGAGTGGACCGAGAGAAAGGCCTCTCTCACGACGAAGAAGCCCCTAACGGCAACTCTTGTATTGATGAGGTTGCAGATCCGGTTTCAAAGTTGGCAGGCAACATTGCCACGGTAACCAACCGAACGATTTCTAAGTGGCGCTCGCCAGATGCCCACCCAGGCATAGTTGAAGGAAGACTTGCCGTCGGAGGTGCGGGCAGGCGCAGCATGTTCGACACAAACAAGCCAAAAGCAAGCCGGGAACCTTCATTCTTCAGCATATTTCGTCCGAAACCGCCAAATACCCCTCCCAAACTCTTCAAAGTCCGGCGCCTAGACAAGACGTGCGTTGTCTCCGCCCACGATATCCTGGTCGGCGACTTGCTTCTCCTCGAGCCTGGTGATGTGGTTCCAGCTGATGGAATTTTGGTCGATGGCTTAGGGATTGCTTGTGACGAGCCTGCTTTGACAGGAGAGTCTGATCTAGTGAGAAAAGCCCCGGGAAACGACGTGTATCAAGCCTTGAACGAGCCCCTTGAAGAGGAGGGTCTGAAGCGAACTGGCAGCAAGGGTCCTTTCATCCTATGTGGTAGCAACGTAGTTGATGGGACCGGTACCTCTTTGGTTACAGCGGTCGACCAAAACACCAGATCCCATCGAGGGCTGGCCCCTCTTTCTGAACCAACCCCCCTTGGAGAGAGTACCGCTCACCGGCTCAGACGCTTTGGCTCTGGTCTTGTTGGCAATTGCCTTGCCCTCTTCAACGCCCTCTTCGACATCATTCCCAGCCTCTTATGCCTCCTTGATGCACCAGCCAAGTTGGAAGGCGGCGCGAAGAATGTTTCAGAGACCACCTCGAAGATCGACTTCGAGAAATACTGCCACACATTCATCTCTTTGGTCTTGCTGATTCTCGCTTGTCCAAACTACGGCTCTATCACCGGTTCTGCTGATTCTCGGCTGTCGTTTTTTCTTGTGTTGGCAGTCCTCATCCTCCAACATCGTCGTCGACTCAAGCCTGTTCTGGACCAGATTCTATCATTCTGCCAATCAGTTGTTTCGGATGCCAAGAACGCACCGTCTATCAACGTCGGGCATCGAAGACAGGCCCATTGGAAGTCGGCACTTACACTGCTAGCTTTGCTCCACAGTACCCCTGTGATAGCTGTAGCGTGGGCACCTGTACGCGCTCTCAGGATCGCAAGTGGTGTCACCGCTTCAAGCGCCGCCGCTGCAGTGATCCCACTCCGCACCATCGATGGAGTTCCATCGTGGGCGTGGATTCCGTAAGTCTCTCCAAATGGCCGAACCGAGACTCTAGGCTAACACTATACGTAGAGACTATGCGGTCTGGATGGTCTGCTTCGCCATATATCTGACACTACAGGTTCACCATATTCCTCGCCATAGAGATCATCGCCGGCAACTGTTAGTCCGTCCATGAAAGTTCAAAAGTGAAGAAGCGCCATTGCTAATAATGACGCTTAGCTATCTGTTCTTGGTGATCCTCCTGGCAATCCACTTTGCCATAGCTCTGGCGCAGAGCTCCCCGACACTGATCGACGGCTTCACCGTCTTCGGACCTATGGTGTTGACGGTCACTACATTCCTCGTGGCACTCCTCTTTGGCGCCATTGCCGCCATGGAACCGCAAGGCGGTGATGGTGGTACTAGGGAAAACACCTCCGACACGTCACATCACCTAGCCGACATCGCCACGGCGGCTATGGGCATGGGCGTATGAATGAATCACACGGGGAGAATTAGGGGCTCTGGAGCCCGTTCTCGTTACTCAATCGATGACGTGATTGGCATTGGTATTAAAACCTGGTGTTGATCCGGCTGCTGGAAAACTAAGGAAATCTTGGGTAGCTATGTGATATGTTATACGTGATTGAGCTAAAGAAAATAACTAAATAATAATCATTAACTTTTTTCAAGACCTCTTCCCTTTAGAGTTAGAGCCTAATTAATCTATTGTTTATAATATTTTATCTATAAACTTTTAAACTTATAACGTACATGACAAGCAAGTGCAACAGTCATACGAGTGCAACAAAAATCTTAACCTCTAGGATAAAAACCATAATAAAAATACCACAAACCATCTAATCAATTAAAACTACTC
>SSHR01000517.1:0-31475 GCA_006518225.1 Fusarium neocosmosporiellum | reverse complement strand
CAGCAAAATGAGGGGCAGAATTTTCTTTGCCATTGAGCCCAACAACCCACTGGCCAAGGGGCGTGGCCATCACCACGGGCATGCACCAAAAAAGTCGCCGCTGTCCATCGGTACTTGTGGACGGGCGGATGGTTCGCCCTGGAAACGCCCCTCCAGCGGTACCTTTGGACTGCTGACGAGGGGGCGGGCAGGAACCGGGGAGTGGAGCTGTGAGAAGCCGGCGTCAGAAGAAAAAAAAAAGAGGATCTTTTTCATCAGCGACAGCCAGCTCCCTCACATGGAGCCATTGTACGAATACGGATCCGTTACGGTGCAAAAGACTCTGGTCTAGCGAATCGGGGACCACGTTGAGTTTTCTCGTTCAATGACTGGATCATCATCTCTGAAACTCGGTTGCTACCTCGACATTACCGCGTCTCACTCAGCTAGAGCTTTTAGTTACAGTACTCTCTGCTCGGGGACCCTGATGCTCCCCTTCAACTCGAATTCCCCGCTCGGAAGCCGAGAACCGCCTCCCACAGCAACCGTCAATCCCCGGCCGCCGTTGAAGGCTGGGGGCCAATCGACCTTCCTGTTGAGCTAGGTACTGATCATCTCAAAACCGACCGCCTTTCCTGATGCTACGTTGTGACTGTCCAGCATGGCACAAGCTGAATGGCCCGCACAGGAAAGACAACAAGCAGCTTCTTGACCATCACGCATGCCGTCGTAGATTGGCCAGAGACAAACTCGACAACAAGCTACAAACAAGATGCTCCCTTCAAGTTGCCATTCGCAAGACTCATAAAAGCCAGACAAGCATTGTCTTGGTTATCCAATATTCGTACTTTTTAATTGATCTCCCTTCAAGCATTTCAAGCTTGTTTCTTGGGCATCACTCATGAACCTCCTGTCGGTCATCAACAAGAGGCCAGAACCAGGTATCCTCCCCTCCACATCTCGGCATCACCAGCAACATCAGGTCTGTCCATCATGTGCTCATCAAGTGCTCCTCTCTTTCTCAACGCTGTAAATCTAGACCAGCACTCAATTATATTCCACATTGCCCGGAACGCCGCCAATGCAAACCATCACTGAGCGTCTCGTATCCCTGAAATCCCTCGAGACACCGTGAACCCCTTCGAGCCCCCATCCTCCGTCTATTTCGGCAACAGGTTCTCCCTCACCGCAAACATCTTGGCACTGACGTTGGCCGTGAAGCCGTCCACCTGCTTGCTGTACTGCTCCACCTGTTTCGCGTTCAGCATACCCTCCAGCCGGCTGGGCTCCTGGGGCAGCTTGAACAGCCGCTGCCACTCGTCCTCGGGCAGGAGAGTCTGCTTGGCCGCAGCACGCTGGGCGTTCTCAGCCTTGCGCTTGGTCTGCCATTGTGTGATCTTGGCCTGCTCACGGCCGAGCTGTCGCTGGTAGAACTGGAAGTTGTTGAGGTCGGTGTAGTGCGACTCGATGCTCTCGAGCAGGAGATCACAGGTCTTCTCGAGGAAGGGGTCGATCGCAAGGTCGAGGATATCGATGGAGGGGTACAGCGGGGGCTTGACACCGTCACGCTCGAGGTCGGCGAGCGACGAAGGCTGCTCAATATCGCCGCTAACGGGAGCGGAGGGGATCTGGTGGAGGAAGGTGGTGAGGAGGTGCGAGTTGTGGACATTGATGGGGACCTCGGCGAGGATGTCCTTGAAGGAGAGCTTGGTCTTTTGCAGGCTATTTTTGGTCAGCACCTATTCCCAAAGACATGCTCCGACATCGCCTTACTTCTCGGTGGTGAACTTGTTCTCCTTGTAAGCGTTCATGAACGCGGGGGTGAGGCGGAACGCCCGCAGGGTCAGGTTGCCCTGGGAGCTCTTGCTGGCGTCGTAGACGAGGGCGACGGTGTTCTCGTTGTCCTTCTGGTAGTGGAACTGGTTCTCGATGAAGCTCAGGTTGACAAAGTTGCCCATGGTCGCGCTCGTGTACCAGCCCACGTTGTTCGCATCCACGTTGACCTCCTTAAGGTGTCGGATCATCTCGTTCTGGTAGGCGATGTTGGCCTTCTGTCGGGGAGCGGCAGCGGCGAGCGCCGAGGCGTCGTTCTGGTGGCCATCGGTGGTAGCGGGGTCGACGGTCGGGAAAGGGAACGTGTTGGTGATCTCCAGCAGCTCGTCCCGGTCCATACCCACGATCGAGCCAGTGGCGATAGAAGGGAAGGCCGAGGAGCAGTGCTTGGCAATCTTCATGATGACCTACACAGCGACACAGGTCAACTCTGCCTCCTCGCAACTCCTAGAGGGGGCCTCGAGGTGGGGCATCTCAACTCACCAGAGCCTCGACCTGGACGGCCTGGAAAGGCGCATCTTTGGGAGCGTCACCCATTTTGGCAGAAATTCAGGGAGAGATATTCACGGGGCCGCAAGTGACGGGTAGAGGTTCGGCGCTACGATCGTGAGTGGGCGGGTGGTGTTGCAAGGCCTCGGGCGCTGGATGTGGGAATATCGAAACTTTTCGCATACCGATTTGTGGGCGTTGTGGGATGAAGGCGGTGAGGAGCGGCAGATTATATATCCCGCGATGCACTTCACGAGCTTAACAACAGCATCACATCGCCATCAACTATAATCTTTCAGGCATCAAGACTTGCTCACTTTCCAGACCAGCATCTTGATTCTCAATTGACGGATAGCTCATGTTTCTTCATTTTCATGGCAAATCCGTGTACTTCCTGCATAGTCCCCACCTCGCTAATCGTCAACCTCACTCAACCTAACCCTTCCTCTTAACATTCAAGCATCATCAGCCGTTACTATGTATCAAATTTAAAAGCACAGTTTATCTTTTCTATACCATCTATCATAGCTCATTTCCCATGTCGAATATACATCGATTTTTTCAACAAACGCCTTGTGACCTTTTCCGACCCATCCCATCCCTTGTGTATCATGCCCGCCCTCTCATGCTGAACCAAAGCTCCTTAACCCCGAATATCAGACCTCCTCTATCTAGTCTTAAGATGAGCATCAGAACACGCCCTCATTCTATGTCGCTTCCACCCGTCGACGGGTCAAGATTTTACTTTCACTCCTCCCATGGGATAATCTCCCATGACTCGACATTGTCCCGAATAATGAGTCGGTGCTGATCAATCTTCCAGAATGCGTACATGGCACGAGTAGCTCCCGCTGCTTTTCGGTGAGCCGGCCCCGTGCCACCCTTCTTGGCATCTTCTCTCGTCCTCCAGATGCAAGTCGCCAAGTTGGCCAACTCGGAGTCTGGCTCTCCGAACCAGTATCTGGTCGCTGTTAGCAAAGAACCATCATGAACACGAGAGATGCGACTTACTTGAGGAATCCGCCGCTTGCTACAGCCTCAGCGTGTGCCGCTTTGTCGAGTCGGCCGAGATCAGCGTACTCGGTGGTCTTCTTGATGCGGGACCGGAAAGCGACGATGTAGAAGGAGGTTTCCTTGAACCCCTTTCCTGACTCGGCAGCAAGACGCTTCACCTCCTCGAGCACCTCTGGCCAGTTGAAAGAGTCGACATAAGGTGCGGTTGCATAGTCATCACGAAGAACTCGGAATCGGCTTAAAGCGCGGGCAAGGAGCGCATTCTCGTGGTTCAGGGTGTCCAGGTCAAGCAGATGTTCCTGCTCGGTGTATGGGGATTGGATCAAATACCGGCTATTAGGAGTGAGTTCCGGGCTGATCTCTCGCACGTCGATTTGTGTGCCGGTCTTTTCGAACACGCCGAGTTCCGCTCCGGGAGCCGTCTGGATGTCAACGGACGCCATTGTGGCTCAGCAACGGCTTGGGAAATGATCTTGCTGGGCGGTCTTTGCGAGTTTCAGCCAGGCGGTGCAAGCTCGGCAGGGAGATATACAGTCCGGTAGGCAATTGGGGGATGAGGATGGGAACAGCTACGAGGATCACCACGACCCCAACAACGAGCCATTGGCCTTTTATTGTCACACCAAGCCCCTTCCTACGGCCTCTTAGGCCATCGAGCCTGGGATAACGTGCTAAATGACACCATCTGGGGAAAACGAGAAACCAGTACGTGTGGGTCGGTGAAGAGTGTCAAAGGAAGGGTCTTCTCGGCAACCACTTGTTAGTGCGGATGGTCGGGCGTGTCGGAATCACTGACAGACAAGCCTCCGGCCGAGCCCGGCGGAATTTGCAGCCCTGAGTCAACATGGAAGGGTTTTCCAAAATGGGCCCCAGAGCCAAAGGGGTTCTTCTAGCCGCCTTGAATTTCCTCAATGGCTTGGAAAAGTCTGTCTCGGGGACTTGAGATGCGGCTCCGGGATCTCGCTTGTACCAATGACGCGAGACAGCGAGATCATGATGATAGTCGTACCGCGATACAGAGGGCAGGGGACAAAAATCTTTAATCTATGGCTTCACCGCTAGAAGCAGTGATAACGCTTCCTCCCCGGTCTCGGCAGCCCAAGACGACGCCGAGTCGGAAGTGAAAAGGTTTCTACAGGTGTTGGAACTTGGATGCCAGGGGCAGAAGATGCAAGACTAGCGCAGGCCAGGATGCGGCACTGACATGTGCGCCAGACGCTAAAATGGCGAAAGCTCACACAAACCCGCATAGAGAAACAGCATAGATGCTGGATATAAAAAAAAATCATCAAGGTGTGTCGTATCTGGGGTAGGGCGTATATATACATGCGTTGGGCGATACGAGTGTAACGCTACAGGCGGTGACGGGAGGCTAGGGAGCTTCTTTCGGGCTGTCGCACACGCTGTTTCAAGCAAGACGTCAAAAGCCACGAGAATGTCGACATGCTGAGATCTTCTTTGCTGACCTCATTGTCAGCGATATACCAGAACATGCCGTCATGTCTGTTTCCATCCAAGCCTCTGCAGCTTCTCATCTATTGCTAACTGGATGGTCTAATATCATGCAATTGGCTCTGTCTCAATCATCATCCATCTCTCACGGCTCCCCAGCTTCCTCCTCCTCGGACTTCCTCCTCTTCAACCACACCTTGGCCATCTCGTACGTCCCCAGATATAACCCACTCCCCAACATCGTCCACCCCGATCGCAGAGCCGCACCCCGGAAGAACCCCCGCACTCCCCTCTCCCGGTACACCTCCTGCGTCACCCTCCACGCCCCCTTTTTCGCCCTCTTACCAGCCATCTTGGCCGCGACCTCGTTCCCTTCGCTCCCCGCGCTCAGCATCATCCTCGTCTTGACCACGTCGCTCGGCGTCGTCAGGAACGCTGCTACTGATCCCGCGCCTCCCGCGCTTAACCCCGTCACAAGCCCCGTCTCGACCAGGGTGGGCTCCGGGGCGTCGTCACCTCGGGACTCCCAGACCCGTGCGCGCATATGCTCAAAGATGGGGAACTGAAGCGCCGTGAATGGAAGGTTGCGCGCGACGAGGGCCGTGTAGCCTGTAAAGAGGCGCCGTGATACCCCGGTCCCGGCGAGCTGACGGAACGCCTGTAAAGACGTTGACGGCCCCTTGCCTGAAGCCTCGCCCCGCAGCATCTGGGCGTTTTGCTTGATGACTTCTGCAGGGGCGAGGACTAGGCAGGACGCCATCTCTGCAATTGCCGAAGCGGATGAGTGTACTAGAGGCTCTGGCAGCGATGTTGATTTGCCAATGGCTTGTTTCGCACTCTCGTATGTTGAGAAGAATAGTCCAGCTGGGAACATGAGCCACTCTATCTTACCCATGTTTCTGAATACTGACCTGCTGGTAGTGTAGCAAGCACTACACTTCCAATGCCTTGATAAAGACCCCGTAGAACGGGTGCCTTCTTCGTCGAACTGGCAACATATGTTTGGATGTAGTCTTGGCTCTGGTATCGAGTCTTGAGAGTGTCGAGAGGATAAACCAGTAGGTCAACCGTGAACGCTGCAATAGCACCAGCCTTGACATGGATGTTAAAGAGCCATATATATCCATTGAGTATAAGGAAGAACTTACCGCATATATCTCCATGATTTTTCAGGTGAAATTCTATGGAACAAAGCATTATGAAGAATTTCTTCTTGATTTCCAGTGCCAAGAAGCAACGAGTCGAGTACTTGCTTCGAGTTGGTGATGTCATGATCATTGGGTCCCACGTGCGGATGGCTTCCGGAGCTACCCTGCATTTTCCACATTCACATCCAACCCATCCAATGGAGATACAATTCTCGGACTACCAATAGATGATGGCGACCCAATTTGAAAATCAGGTAATGTCAGAATCTTGGAGATTAGGTAGCCCGATAGTTTTCACATAGACCAGCAATATGCCTGAAGCTCAACGTACAAAACTTATGGAGACCCTAATAGCCTCCAACAAGCATGGAGTTACATCGTCACGCACACACTCCCCAAGTCCAGAAACAAGCACACTTTAACATAGGTATCTGCCTAGTTAGAAAGACTTTGTTACATTAGTTATTATGAAGCCATTGGCTCGATAGCGGTGTCAATACAAGTTATCGATTAATCGACCTGGTTGCATCATGTGTTCTTTAATGTGGGTAGGTAGGTAGATGGATATTAGCCAAGTTTACAGCGAATGGTGAATCGTCCAGCACTGTAGCATTTGAAACTCAGCATAGCCTCCGGCGCAACAGTGCTTGCGAAACTCCCCTGAATCATATCTGAACTCCAATGTGCTTTTAATATTAAAAACATATAGGCAACCCGACTTGCGCCATCATGTATACAACCCCGTAAATCAATCAACCGCGACGCACTCCCTGCTGTCTATCATTTGACTCCAAAACATCCCAAGTTCCCAATCGCAGTGTGCTTGCGTGCCCGCCTCTATGAGCTGTTCCCATCTCTATCATAAACCCGCTCCCGGAAATAAAATAAAGATAAAATTACAACTTGCTCTTCAAGCCCGCTGAAGTCTCATTAACCACAGCTACCACGACGCAAATGTCATCGACCTTGCCGCCGTGCCAGTTTTCGTTGGGATAATACTTGTGGACCTCTTTCGCAAAGGGTCCGTCGAGTTTCGTGTTGACACTGGCTCGCTTTGCGGCTGTCACGATTTCGGTCGCGAGCAAACTCTGGAGAGTCAACGTCCTTTCCTTCTTTTCCTCAGACGCTTCAGGGAGCTGAACTAGAGGTTCCAGAGCATCAGCCACACGGACACCACCGGCTTCAGTCATAACCCAGGCACCACTCCGAACCAGAGCCCGGCTGGCAATTCGGAGAATATCTTGATTAAACAGGTTGTCGAGAACGCCATCAGTCGCAAAGACGAGGACATCGCCATGTCGGAGCGAGTGCTGAGTAACATCCGCATCTCGGGGCAAGTCGCTCAACTGAGCACCGCCAAAAGCTGCCATGCGAGCGGCAACGCTCGGAGGGACGAGTGATAATTGGAAGGGAGTGTTGAAAGCGTGTGTCTGGGGTTCCGAATAGGTGTGGACGGCGTTCAGACGAAGCTGTAAGAAACCGGAATCGCCGAGGTTCGCCACGTCCAAGTTTCCGTCTGCTCCAGCAATAGCAACACACGCAGTGCTACCACCTGCCCGAAGGCTGCGATCCGCGCAAATCGCATCGTACCCTTTTTGCATCAGCTTCCTTGCTGTCAAGGGAGGATCAGCGTCCGCCTTGTGCTCGTGAGCAGCCACTGCCATGTGGTCGCAGAAGCCATGAGAGAAGTCGGCAGGGTCGACACCCGAATCCACCCAGCCACCAACACCATCTGCAACGCCAAACGCTACTGAGCCTGAATCATTGATCCTGCTGACAAAAAAGGCATCGTGTCCGGACTCGGGACGAGCGGAAGGGCGACGGTTCCGCGGGGGCTGAATTCGATTATACGGGTTAAAGTGGAAAACGTGGGTGGAAGGATCGTAGGGTCTGTCTTTGGCGATAAAGGATGAGGCGATATGGTAAGAGAATCTTGGTGCGTCGGCTGATGTGGAGTAAAGTTTCGATCGCAAGCATGAGGCCATAGCACAGAGCGGCCGGGTTCGAAATCGCGAGCAGGGCTGCCAGGAAGCTGAAAGAAAGTTAGTATGGATGGCCGTGTAGAAGCACATGGGCTCTGCGACGGACCTCTAGCAGTAAGTAGCGATTGCCATGAAGCCGCAACAACTCGGTTGCAAGGCGCGGCCATGAAGGGCTAGAGGAGTGGATCGTCGAGGACAAGAATTGTTGCGAGAGATAGCTTCAATAGAGAAGATTGTCGAGCAAAGAGTCAAGTCGGTTTCAAGCGGTAGGAAATTACAGAGAAGACATCTTTGCGAAGGGATCAAGGAAAAAATTAGTGGTGTTGGAGGGAGTTGGCTCCTCAGAAGTGGGATCGCGAACGGAGAAATAAAGTTGTTGGGTCTCCGATATCTAATCTAATTCTTTTCTTGGAAGGCAAGCCCCTCCAGTGAGTGCCCTTTCCCTTGCCAGCGCGCACACTCGAGTCCTCATTTGGAAGGAGGCAGCTGAGGCTGTGCGATGGGGCTGAACGGCAAAGCCACATATTGAAAAAAATATTTTGATTTCCATTTCTCCCGGAAACTCATGTCCGGATGAGCCGGATTATCTGTTTCTCCCCGATCCAGATGCCTTTCACGAGCACCTGCTTCCGATCCCGACCGAGTGTGCCGTCGAAATTGATTTCAACACCCTTGCTCTGATTGGTCCACGGCAAGCGCAAGTCTCCATCCCGTAAAGCAATAGCCGAGGGAAGGTTTGCTTCCCAATTCATGACGACGAGAAACCTGGATACGCCACCCCTTGTGAACATCGACAATTCAACTCTAACGGAGGGGATTGAACGGCTTTTCTTCCTGTCAATTCCTCGGCCACAGCTCAGATTTCACATCACGAAGATTGACTGTCCTTCTCCTCCGGTCCCAAACCCGATTTCATCATCATGGCCGCCCTCCGATCCTCTTCTCGAATTATCGGCGCCGTCTCAAGGACGGCTGCCCTTCGACCCGGAGCCGTCTTCTCTCGCTCCATGGCCTCGGTCAGCGAGGCTCCTCAGGAGCCCAAGCCCAACATGAAGTCCTTCCAGATCTACCGATGGAATCCCGATACCCCCAGCGAGAAGCCCCGTCTCCAGACCTACACCCTGGACCTCAACAAGACCGGACCCATGATTCTCGATGCCCTCATCCGCATCAAGAATGAGCTCGACCCTACCGTGACCTTCCGACGAAGTTGCCGTGAGGGTATCTGCGGTAGCTGCGCCATGAACATCAACGGCCAGAACACCCTTGCCTGCCTGTGTATGACTCCCCGCCATTGTCGCGTGCGAGGTATTATTCAATTGCGAGCAAAGTGCTGACGCTCCCGACCAGGCCGAATTCCTGCCGAGTCTTCATCTGATGTCAAGATCTACCCTCTTCCTCACACCTACGTCGTCAAGGACCTCGTCCCCGACTTGACGCACTTCTACAAGCAGTACAAGAGCATCAAGCCCTACCTCCAGCGCGAGACCCCTGCCGAGGACGTACGGCCCCCTTTCTTCCGCATTGTCATTGACGTGTACTGATAGAGTCAACAGGGACGTGAGTACCGACAGACCAAGGAGGACCGCCGCAAGCTTGACGGTCTTTACGAGTGCATTCTCTGCGCCTGCTGCTCTACCTCGTGCCCGTCTTACTGGTGGAACTCTGAGGAGTACCTCGGACCCGCCATCCTGCTCCAGTCTTACCGATGGCTCGCCGATTCTCGTGACGAGCGCAAGGCCGAGCGCAAGAACAACCTCGAGAACTCGATGAGCCTGTACCGTTGCCACACCATTCTCAACTGCACCCGAGCCTGCCCCAAGGGTCTCAACCCTGGTAAGGCGATCGCCGAGATCAAGAAGCAGATGGCTCTCGGCAATTAAGAACCCAAAAAGCGAATTTGTCGCGGAACGAACATGATGATTTGAGGCGGAGGTGAAGTTAAGGGTTACCGCAGATGGAATACTGCGTGTGATGCTACAAGGACTGTAACCCTGTGTATAGGCTAGATGGGCGGGAGTTTCACGCTGTGTTCTGATAGCAAACTTGGCAATACTATTTTCTTGGATGTTCATCCCTCGGGGCCTTCTTGACACATTGCTCATGAGTTTGCTTTTCATTGTTTTGTTTTTATTTCTTTCTGCTAATCACTCATTTCATTCCAGTCTGGAACCGAGACACACGGGACACGAGACAATCACGCCAAAATACTGCGTCGAACAGCCCACAAGCTGGCCCTCCTGCCTAAGTCCCAAGGAACTTCAGTTGGGCCTTCAATTGGGCTGATTCACAGGCGATAACTGCGAGATTGAGAAATAGCCGCATGGCGCCCTACCGACCTCTGAATCACCGATCCTGCGGATTGTCCTGAGTCGATCGACTGCTACAATTCGAACGGCTGTAAATAGATTTTCACAGGGACCCAATGCAGCGCGACCTTGTGCGAACCTGTTTATCGGAGTTAGCTCCGAAATCCCCAAGGGCGGGCCTGAGGCGGTATTGTACTCACCATCATACCACCTAATGAAATCAGTCGCATCTCCCAAGGGTACTGCGACCCATCCGGGGCGCTCTCCTTTGCCGCCCCAGAACAGCTCCTTCATGCCGTTCTTACCCTCGGTAAACCAGAACTCGTTCCATGAATAGGTGTCCGGGGTATATATGTCGGTGTCGTTTTCAACTCGAAAACGGTTTGGGTGCAAGATATTCTTGAGGTGCATGTTACCCTGCCACCCGAGAAGGCTTAGGCCGTAGAATAGTTCGTCCCCGGGGCGGGTGTCGAGGATGAAGAAGTCACCGGACTTCTTCCCGGGCCTGATGTCGTGGATTATGAGGGGCTCTCGGTCGGTGCCATATATCCCGACATTACCCTCTGCGTCGCAAGATAGGTAATTGTCGTCGATGTCTTGAACAGCCCCGTGCCTTTGTCATGTTAGTCCATCTGCTTTGACTAGAGGTTTGTATGGCTTCTCACGTCGTGACCATAAGGCGATATTTGGTCGGCTCTGGGACTTGATGCACCGGATCGGTGGCGATGACGGTGCCCAGGAGAAACGAGACTGATAGGAATGAATGCCACCACTTCATCTTGATATCTTCGTGCTAGATATATTGGTTTGATTCGAAAGTTTCGAGATTGTTGTGTGATGGAAAGGAAGAACAGCCTGGCCAGATACCGAATGAAAAGGACATTTGTAGAAAACGAACGACCTCGGAAGGAAAAAGGCAATGGTTGTTGAAAGTATATTTCGCCCACAGCCCGACAACTGCCCGACCCAACAAGTTGACTCTGTTGATGATGTAGAGGGGGTAGAGTACATTGAAGTCTTCTCAAATACCACCACTGAATAGGGTGAGGATTGATATGGAAAGACCAAAACAACTTTCTATCATAACAAATGTCAAACCTCTGATATACCTCTACATATTATTTACTTTGTTCTCATATTTTACAGCTGGACTTCCATCAGGGCAAGATGATGCCTTTGTTCCCCTCGATCACTGTGACAGCCAGATCATGCGGGAGTGTTGATCATCACAAGAGAAAAAACGTGCGACAGGGATTAAGAGAAGATCCCTGCTTGCTTCGATAATGCCCTTTCCATGAAGCTGACGATTGAGTGTTTGGCATAGGTCTTTGGGAGTTGGTGATGACAGCGTGATTGTAAGTTTTGGTGTCTCATTATGTCCGCCAGTCCCTCCAAAGCATGGCATTAGAGCTCGCAGTATTTACTCATAAGTATCTCTTCAAAATTTCCACATAAAGGTCTTGGACTAGGAGAAATTAATCGAGGGCAGGGCAAAGTTCTTATAAAATCCCTCTTGACTACTTCTTTAATCTTATGCTGAGACATATCATGGTCCCCTTTTAACCAATAATTATGTAGTTTCATAGGTACTAGGATAGACTATCAATATACGCCATATCTAGTTAGGTAGTCAACGTGGTATGCAAAATATCCGATGTCCTGTTGAAGAGATCGAGATGGCCGGGTGCCGAGTTGGCTATGGCTGTGGATAGAGCCTGGAATCACCACCACACAATGCAGGCACACCTTTTACTTTATCAAGACGTCCCAGGACGTCTGAAAGAAAAGGCGTACCAATATTGTTAGCCGAGGACTCCCATTGTTAGCTTGGCCTAGCGATGCCGCGTCTCCAACTTCGGCAACCGTGGCTTGGTGTCTAATGCGGCCTTATTTTAATCGACAAGATCCTGGCCCTCCTGTTGTTTCTGAGACTGCATTGCTCAGTTCAGAAGCACATCGGGGTAGGTTAAAAATATCCTTAATTTATTATGATTCTACCCACTTCTGCCGAACCGCCGTTGCCGTGTATCATAATCGTACGTGGGAGCTGAAGAGGGTCTCCAATGCACACATTAGCAGAGACAATGTCAGTATTCTGTGGCTAAACATGTCATGATCTCACGCTGCAATATACCCATTTCAAAAGTACTTTTGAATAAGAGCCGCTGACGTTACCCCGACCAGCACATCCTTATTAAACTGAGAACGCCCATGACGCAGCTGTGTCTTTAAGCCCCTCCATCGGGCTATTTGGAGCGCCCTCGAGCCGTTGACCCAGCACCTGCAGGCTTCAGGTCGCATCTTTGTGATTTGCCGTGTTATACGGCCCTTGACGTCGCATCGTGGTCCATTACTCCACGTCGCACCTCCCATTGGGCCGTCGGTACTCGACGGGGAATGCTTACACCTCGTATACTGCCGCGTTGCTTCTGAGCATCAAAGTCTTTTGACGAACGATCATCTGCAAGCCGCGGCCGACTGCGGAGTTGTATTACATCCCGCAGTGTCTTGCTGCGGATATCGCGGCGGCCGACCGACCGACCGGTGATGCGGGTATATATTAAACAGACAGGATCCCGCACAATGTGACAATGGTATCGTTCATCAATTGACAATTTCTCTACGGCATCATGCTTTCAAACGCCCTCTTCCTCGTTGCCAGTCTTGCTGGACTCGTTGCGGCCTCGCCGTATCCTCCATGTGAGCACCAGACCATCTGCATCGACGCCATCAACACTTGTGGTATTAGATACGGAGCGTGAGTGATTCACATGTGCATCAGTGACATCTTCTACAAAACATTGACACGGATTATAGCTGCTACGATGTATGCTCTCCCCAAGATTCTCCTACGGCCCCTCCTTGTCCGGCAACATCTACCTCGGTCGAGTACCCGGAAATCACAGCCGATTAAGCAGTCGACAATTGAAGAGCTGTCTGTATCAGAGAGGAGATGTGACCGAATGCTATAGTAGCAAATAAGTCGTACGAGGGCTATGGACTGTTTCTCTTAAAGGGCCAACAATGGTATCTTGTGACCGGCCACGCGTCTATATCACCGAAATAGTTAAACCAACTACTCATCTTCCAATGCCTCCTCTGTAGAGTAATCAGCACCACCGCTTCTACAACTAGTAGTATGCGTTGCCAGGCGTGCTTGTACTCGTGCTCCTTGCATAATCGGCCGCAGATCCTGGGAACGCACCAACTGGAGCCGATGGGCCTCCTCTGATCTCATCATCCGAACTCAAGTCATCAACGAAGTCATCATCTTCCTCTGGGGGCGCTCGCATGGCTTCAAGGACATCCCTGTCAAGGGAAGGCGGCTCATACGGCTTGATGGTGTGAATTTCACGGCCTGATGGCATCTTGCTCAGGAGCGTGTTGATGGGCGGGATGGCTTGCGTGTTCATCTGGTCTTGTCAGAAAATGCTTCCGTATTTTGCATGAGGCTGCTTACTGTGTCGTTGATCTTGTTCCATTTGGCGTCGAGCATCTCCAGGACGCGTGTTTCTTCCAACTTGCCTGCATCAGATCCCCATGCAGCCTCCTTATCCACCCGCCGATCCTCTCGCTTCTCTGTGATATCCTTCTTGAACCGGCTGAAGCTGAGGCCCTTTTTGTTATCCTTGACCTCAACACCCAACTCTGAAAGACCAGCGCGAGCCCATCCGATGCCTTCAGCCGTTTGCCCTCCCAGCTCGGCGTCAATACCGAAGAAACGACAAGCGCGGGCCCGGCATGTTCGGCGAAGATCCTCCAGGTACTTTAGTAGACCACTGTTGATCTTGTGAGATCCTGAGCCGGCTGAGTTGCATAGGGAAGATGCCTTGGCAGCATATTCTGACGCCGCCAAGCATAGACGGGCGTAAAGATGAGCGCGGACTTTTGGGATATCTGGCGCTTTGAACATCCACTCCTTGTCATTCTTGTTTCTGTCTTGAGCGACAATTGCTGGGTATGGATCATCCTTGAGAACGGCAAGCAAAGTTGCTTCTGCCAAGGCTAGGCATGAGAGAGCTCGGGCTGTACTAGGTGAGACGTCGGCGCATGGTGGGCTCGCTGTGATGTGTTCTCCTCGCCCAGCAAGATAGTCGTATATAGAAGCGGCCTCCAACAGTGACTTTGTCGCTGAAGTGATTGCGCTCGTCCTACCTTGTGCGCCGAGAAACTCGCCGTTGGTCGAATAGAGGGGCTGTAAGGCAGATCGGGCAGTCAGGACATGCGAGAAGCCCAACGTTGAGAGAACAAAGAATATCTCATATTCTAGAGATGAAATTTTGACTCGAGCCCTCTCACGTCCTGGAACAATGTCACCCGATAACGTCGGTCTCCATTCGATGGCCGGGGCTGATTTGAGAACAATGCTGATGAACTCTCCGTTGGGTAGGTTTCTGCTGCTCAAGCCATCGTCCACTGCGAGGAGGTAGGGTATATACCCGTTGAGACTCGATATGGCTGTATTGAGGTTCGATATCTGAGAGCTAGGAGGAAGTCTCTTGTGCTTCTTGAGCGTATCTCGAACCACCCCGCGATATGTGCTGGCATTGAGGGGCAGCGAGGGATGTGAGTCGGAGCTGAAGCTTGAGGAGAAGGAGAAGGCGGATGTCGTCGGGAGGACAAAGGGGAAAGGCATCTTATACTAGATGAGAGCTTGAGGGTATAAAAGAAGATTCTGACGTTGAAGCAAGGGAAAACATGGGGATTCTGTGACGCAACAGGCTTGCCAAGCTCTTGGAAGCATCGCCATACTGTGCAGGAACGTGTCAGATTGACACTGTACCACAGCACTGACGCTGACATCTGCCGCCGGGGTTTCACCGGAATTCGGAGCTCCTTTTCAGGGCGTAGGTCGAGTTCTAGAAGCCCCACCAAAATTTCCGGGGTTTGCAGCTGTCATCTTAAACACCACGCAAGCAGGTCCCGCCCGCCCTCTCCTTTCAACACCACGGGAGCTCCATTGTGTGCTCTTGATGACGCTCGCTTCTCTCACGGATTCCTCGTTCCCGCGGTGACAATGGCTGGCCCTTCTCCGTCACCGCACAAGCCTCGTCGCAGGACCAAGAAGACCGGCAATGGCGGCGACAGGCCCTCTCGGTCAGAGGCCCTGGTGAGGGCGCCCGCTTTTCCCCTTGCCGCGTTTCTCTGGCCGGCGCGCACTTCCTCGTCGCATTGGGAGGTGCTGCCCGTGGTCCTCATGGTTGTTGGCCTGTTTAGATGGGCTGCTGGATTATGGGGATATTCTGGTGAGTAGCTTCGCTTCCATCATATCATGACACGCGATCATGTATGCTAACGTGGACTACCTCGCAGGTCACCGCAAGCCGCCCATGTTTGGAGATTACGAAGCGCAACGACACTGGATGGAGGTGACCACGCAGCTCCCCGTCTCGCAGTGGTATTTCCATGATCTCCAGTGGTGGGGTCTCGACTATCCTCCCCTTACCGCCTACCATAGCTGGGTTCTGGGCAAGATCGGAGCTCTCATCGACCCCTCGTGGTTCGCCCTCTTCGCCTCTCGAGGCAACGAAGACCCCAACCTCAAGATCTTTATGAGGGCGACCGTCATCATCTCGGAGTACCTCATCTACGTCCCGGCTGCGATTGTCTTTGTGCGACGGTATAGTCGTCTCCAAGGAGTTGCCAACTGGAACGCCTGGCTTGCGCTCGTCGCCATCCTGATGCAGCCTTCGACCATTCTCATTGACCATGTCCACTTTCAATACAACACTGTCATGCTGGGTTTCGTGCTGGCGAGCATGTCCAGCATGATTGCCGAACGTTACAAGTGGGCTGCCGTCTTCTTCGTTGGAGCGCTGGGGTTCAAGCAGATGGCCCTGTACTATGCCTCCAGCGTCTTTTCTTACCTGCTTGGACGATGCGTCTTCCCTCGGATTAACCCGACCAGACTCTTCGGCATTGCCCTCGTTACCATCATTTCCTTCGCCATTCTCTTATTGCCTCTGATCCTGGGTACTCTTCATGATGTAAAGCAGGGAATCGATCCATATGCGGAATCAGATGGAGCTCGACCACCTCTTCCCCTGTTCCCCCAACTTGCGGAATTTCTCGACACCAAGGCCTTCTACTACCCTCTCGTCGAGCAGCTAGTCCAGATGATCCACCGAGTATTCCCCTTTGCTCGTGGCCTGTTTGAGGACAAGGTTGCCAACTTCTGGTGCGCCGCCAACGTCGTCATTAAGCTCCGCCAGTGGCCAACAGCTCTGCTTCAGAAGGTGGCCCTCGGCGCGACGCTTGCCTCTATCATCCCTCCCAACATTATCCTGTTCCTGCGACCCCGAAAGACGACTTTGCCCTTGGCGTTTGCTGCCACGGCTTGGGGCTTCTTCTTGTTCAGCTACCAGGTTCATGAGAAGAGCGTCCTGTTGCCGCTCATGCCCATGACCCTGCTCTTGGCTGGGAAGCAAGGACTGAACAAGGATACTCGTGCTTGGGTTGGATTCGCCAACCTCTTGGGAGCCTGGACCATGTTCCCCTTGCTCAAGCGAGTTGACCTGAGGGTCCCGTATGCAGTCTTGACCCTTCTTTGGTCATATCTGCTTGGTCTCCCACCAACCTCTTTAAGCGCATACTTCCAGGAAGGCCAGGCCGCCTGGGCTCAATGGGCAACAGCCCTGCTCCATTGGATATTCTATGCCGCCATGGTGGGCTGGCATGTTGTTGACGCACTTGTTGTGCCCCCTATCGACAAGCCGGACCTCTGGGTCGTGGCTAATGTCGGTATTGGAGCAGCCGGATTCATCATTTGCTATCTTTGGTGTTTGTTGAAACTTGTTCAGGAATCTGATCTCTTTCCGACAAAGACAACCAAGAAGAGCAAGACGTCATAGAGTTGTAATATCAGACTAATAATGTACATCATGTGAAGATTAAAAAGCTCGAAATAGAGTGCCCGTTGATACCAAGAGCTTTGAAGGTCAGCAAGGCCGCCACCAAGTTGTGCATGTTTGTCGCAACCCCACAAGGACGAGACTATCGATTTCAAAAGCAATCGCGGATAGAAACCCCTGCGCCGACCAATTGATCAGCAAAATGTCTTGACATTATTTCTCAGCCGTGCTCTCGAACTCGGTATGTGGATCAAGCTAGTGATGTTCATACAAGGTGAGAGGGAACTAGCGGTGTTTATACGATGCGAGATCTGGACTCCTATTTAAGCTTATGCTCACCCTCCTTCTCTCATGGTCCTCATGAGACACTTTCGCCTCATAGCTTCAGGCAACCGAGAACTTTGAGATGCCTTTGTGTAAAACTATTACCGTCGCCCTCGTGGCCTTGTCGGGCTTAGGGGCCAACGCTGGACCATGCATACCAAACTCGTCGCGTACTCTATCATTGTAAAGTACCTCTCACGATCAGAGCAGCACGACTCTCAGCACTCGCCAGACGACGACTGAGGCTTCGACCACCACCTCTGTAACGTTGACATCTACTTCAGGTGTGTCGGTATCCGAGAGCGTGTCTACGACAGAAAGTTTGAGCACGACGGAAAGTTTGTCGACAGACCAGAGCTCCGCTCCAGTAAGCTCTACAGCGTCGGGCAGCTAGACTACTTCTGAGAGTCCGACAAGAGCCGAGAGCTCTACAACGGCGGAGACCTCAACTACGTTGACAACTGAAAGCTCTACAATGGCAAGCTCTACAGTGGCAGGGAGTTCTACAGAAGCAACAACGGAGAGCTCAACTATTTCGACGACAGCCGAGAGTTCGACGACAGCTGAGAGCTCTACAACAGCAGAGACCTCAACAACTTCAACAGCCGCATCTGAATCCTGCCATACCAGCGGCAACCTGATACTGAACCCAAGCTTTGAACAGCCTGATCCGAATGGTAACGGCATGGCATTCTCCGGAGTTACCTGGGAGGTTACTGGCACCAACAGGGCCATCAAGCAAGGAACAGGCGGTTTTATGGCTAGGGATGGATCAAGGATGGCGTAAGTTTCCCCATTTCAACTGTCATGTAGGCTAACGGCTGACACTGTGACTAAACAGCTGTGCACAAATCGCGGGCATCGGAGGAGGCATCACTGTCAAGCAGAAGATCCAGGGACTCGACCCGACCAAGGAGTACTATCTCTCATATTCTGGACGAGTCAACGTCGGGGCGGCCTCGGGGTTCATAGTCTGCTCCATCAGCGCCACCGGCGCGGGCGCCTCGCCGCCTACACACCCGATCGTCAACACGCCCGGCTGGACCGATTACCGCACCGATCGTTTCAGGCCGCTTGCTGACGGCTCTGTGGGGGCAGGTATCTCGTGCAGTGGAAGGAGTACCTGGGGTACGATTTGTCTGGATGCGTTCTCGTTGGATCTTGCTTGCGATGATTCGTGAGGATGAGGCGCTGAGGAAGACGGGATAGGGATGGTGGACTAAGCTGGGGCGATATAACAAACGCTTAACGTGGTGTTTTCTAGGATTCACGATCATACGATTAAGTATAGACTTGATTAAGACTGCAGCGTTGCAGCGGTTGAAAGTAAAGTTGTCAGTAACCCTGTTGAAGTCCAAGGTGACGGTTGACTTGATGTGGCACAAGGATGCCTTCTATATGCCTTTATTCCCCATGTCCCTCTAAACCAAGCCTACAGCACGAATCTAAAGTTGGGGTTCTCGTGAGGATTCTCAGAAGCACCAGCCAGCAGCAGATGAGTCGGCACGTCTGCACTAGTCCAGTTGACTCCCTGAGCCTTGTTTCGGAGAGCATTCTGTCTTTGCATCCACATTCTCATGAGAATGGTTACGATGATTGCCGCGGCCAGGAAGGAGTAGTTGGTCACCAAGGCTGGGATGTACTTTGGCGCGCTGTCGGGAGTGAAGACGTTGCTCGAGACGAGGCCGGCTGCGTTGGCGAAGAAGGTGATGAAAGCAATGTTGCTGCTGAGTGGTTAGAATATGAGATTAGATGGAGGAAAAGGGGATGTCTTACAAGGCGCGTCTGTCTTCCGAGAGAACATTATTCTGATGCCATGAGTGGAACACGATGGACGGAGTGAAGCAGCCGCCGACGATGAGGAAGACGGCAAAGTAGGCGACGCCAATATGGCTCTCGACGTCAATTGAGGCGATGATGATGAAACCGACACAAGACTGCAAGCGTGTTAGCAAAGAGTGGGAAACTTTTTGGACCTGAACGTACCAATGTGAAAGCTGTGAGCAAGTGATATGTTCGCTCACGGAAGTAATCCGAGCTGATGGCAGTGCTGAAGAGAAGCACAGCAGACACCATGTAGGGAGCAACGGTGTACAGGTTGGTCTTGACAGCCGAGTAGCCCTTGATTCATGTTAGGCAGCGTATTCAGCAAATATTCCAGTTACTTACCAGCTTGGCAACAATAAGAGGTGTAAAGTTGCCGACGGATGCATTAGTAACTCCGAAGCAGAAGGCGATAAAAGCCCAAGCCCAGAGCTTCCAGTCTCTCAGCGGAGCAAAGAAGTCGCGCATCTGGAACTTGGATCCCACGGCCTGAGAAGCATCGCGGAGGGAGCGAAGGCGGCAGATTTCCCGTTCACGCTCGGTAAGGAATGATGACTCCTTGTGAGGGGGGTGAGGAAGGAAGACCCTGAGTGTATTAGTTCAACTACTCTCATATAGGACCAAAACTTGGTTATGATAGTAGGGGCAGAACATACAGAGAAATCAGACCAATCATGACCGTCAGAGCACCCTCGACAAGGTATAGATACTGCCAACCATGCAACGAGCCCTCAATCTGAAAGAGTCCAAAAGCAATCAAACCAGAGAATGCACCCGAAAAAGTCTGACTGCCATAGAACAGGGCGATTCTCTTTGCCAACTCATCTCTCTTGTACCACTGGGTCAAGTAGAAGACACCGCCGACACCAAAGCCAGCTTCTGCCATACCCAGGAGAATTCGGAGAGCAGCAAGACCGGCAAAGTTCTTGCATGCCGGTGAGAGAATCACGGTGGTTCCCCAGAAGAGAAGGTAGCAGGGCAGTGTCCATCTGGCTGAGAGCTTGCGGGTGAGCATGTTTGCCGGCACAGTCAAGCTTTGGACTGGGTCAGTGGCGCATCTTCAATAATGTGAGTTTTATACGTACGCGCAGTATGGGATATAAAATACAGAGACGAGGATGTTGTATTCATATTTGGTGAATTTGAGGTCGACGTCAATACCATCAGTCTTGGCAGCACCCAAGTTGTTTCGATCGAGTGCGCTGATATAAACTTAGACTTGAGATTGCAAATTATTCAACGAGAAAGCTTACTTGAACAAGTACATGAAGAAGAGAAGAGGCAGGACCCGAAGATCAATCTTTCGGACAACCCTCCTCTCCTCCTCAGGATCGATCGAAGGTTCCTCGTGGACATCGACATGAGGTTTCACGCCTCCTTCTTCGAGGACGTCTGACACCACGACAGGGTCTGCTAAATCTTTGGAGGAAGCCATCGTTGAGTTTGCTTAACGGTGATCTCGACACTGCCATACTGCGCAAGTTGTTCATGATATCCAGACAATCTATATATGCACCTGTCGAACGGTTCGACACCGAAGAACATGGGATGAGACTAGGTGAATTATGTTAATACCGGCCCTCTATTACGCCATCTCTACCCAGTCGTCAAAAACTCGCTTCCCCGCTGCTGTTGGACCAGGTTACATGGTATAGATCAACGGGGCTCCCAACGAACTGGGCTCATTCCTATCTAAACAGGGAATAACACGGCCCTGCCCAAGTGGGCTTGCGCCTAGTCTTGCCGTATAACTACTAGCATAGGATTCGCGCCCTAGATGGATCGTCTAAGCGAGAGATATGGAGTCGTTGACCGACGGCTCGTCATTGGGTTTTGGAATTTGAAGCTATTCGGATCCATGCATGCGCGGAAATAAGTTTATCTGCTGACTCGTGGAATCTGGATGATCTCCAATCATGATAAAAAGACGCCGTCTTTGTGAGTTTGGGTATAGTCTCGGGCTTTTACATCTTTATTCGGGAATAGTCCATCTCCTCTAGATCACCGACCCCCGAAGATGAAGCGTCTTCAAGTTGTCCACACGGCGTCTACGCTCGTTGATCCCGGCGAGATACCGCGGCGTCCACTCATCCTGCCACTCCAAGAGCCCGAGACTGTCACCGCCTGCGCCTGCGAGGATCGAGTGTAGTTGATTCAGGAACTCGACACTGCCTGGATACTTGTTGTAGTGGAAAAGTGCTGTCTTACTGTCCACCTCTTCAAGCCGCTTCTTTTCCCATTCCTCCATTTCCGATATCGGGGGCAGTTTTAGTTTTCCGGAGAGGTACGATGCTACCATCGCGGCTTGGTATTCAAAGATTCTGAAGGAGACGCTGTTTTGAACAAGGCCGACAAACGAGAGAGTAGGGTACTCTCTCCAGAAAGTGTGCAGGTAAGTCCCAGGAACCCAGTCTGCTGTGAATTTTGGGTCGTGATTGTGAACCGCTTGAGGCGGTGACAAGAAAGGAAAGGAGACGTGGTATCCCGTGGCAAAGATGATGGCATCTGGTCGAACTGGAGAGCCCCCATCCTTGAAGAAGTAGTCTCCTGTGCTTGGGTCGACATGGCTCAACTCGGGTCGCACCGATATTCCGTCGACCCCTTCCAAGGATGTGGGATACATCCAGCTTACGCTGCGGTGGGAGACTGTGAGGCTAGAGACGACGGGCATGAGGTCACGAATGAGATCCAAGGCAGTGATGCCGTTGCCGACAATGATGACCGTCTGTTGGGTCAGAAATGCTTTCTCATGGTGTAAGCTGCGGTAACTTACCTTGTTCTTGTAAGCTTGAACTGATCGAAAGTACTTGGAGTGCAAGGCGCGACCTGGGAAACTCCGATTGTACTCTTGGAGACCCGGTATTGCAGGAATTTTGGGAACCCAGTAGATGCCAGTTGCGACGACAAGGGCATCAAACGATTCCTCGTACCAGTAATCTTCATCAAGCTCTGACCTCCTCAATGTCAAGACCCATTTTGAGTCTTGTTTAGAAGCTCGCTCTAGAGTCGTGTTCAGAACAAGAAAGTCGGCGTGTCTCGCATGAAGCGTTTGGATATACTTCAAGACACGGGCTGCAGAGGGAAACATAGGATCGGTATCCTCAGATGGGGGAGTCTTGTCAACTTGGGAGAAGTGAACGTAGGTGTAAGACATGATGTCCTGGCATGATGAGTAAAATGCATCTTTTGGCTGTTTCGAAATCACATACAACGTTGACATTTGTCGTCAGAGTCTCGTACACTGGCGCCGTGGTCCATCTTTGCACTTGTTGCTTTGGTGTTCGTGCTGGCAAGTGAGGAGGCGGCTGAACAGGAGGATCTACAAGACTCGGATGAACCAGCGGATCAGCAGGCGGTACATCGGGATCCGGATCAAAGTTCCTATTAGTCGTCAGTCGAGTATAACTTCAACCTGCAACCCAAGCCATACCATGCCCCTCCAACTTCAGCCCTTCGCTCAAAGACCTTGATCACGTCAAAGGCGTTGCTCCTCCTCAGCGCCTCTGCGGCTGCTGCCCCAGATGGACCGGCGCCGATTACGGCGACGCTCTTGACCGTGGACATATTGGAGCGTGATGCGACGGGTTGGGGAATGTGTGTGAGTGTCTCAAGTTGATTGGGCCGTCTTTATCACCGGTCTTATATCCGGAAGATGCCGTCGTACAATGAGAAAGAAACGAAGGACCCTTGATGGTTTAAAGATTCGCAACCTGCAGCTGAAATAGCATCATCGACTTCCCCACAGCCTTGATCCCCGGGGGTTTGAACAGGCCCACGGTTACATGTACCCGATGGCTTGAGTCATAGGCCCGGAGATGATGAAGGGATCTGGAGACGAGTTGAAGGATTGCAGTCGACTAATGTTAACCGGGATTTATAGACGTCGTTTATGATCACGCAATGGAGACTAACTCGATACGAAAGGGCGTTCTCCAGTTCGAAGACGACTCGGTTAGCGTTTCTTGATATCTTTACCCTCGACTTACACTCAAGTTGACCGGACCTAAATGCCCGTAGCCCATATACAGCAGTGTCTGAAGTTGAAAGAGGTTGGCAACAGCTTAATGCAATATCCAAACCACTCACCATGACCAGTCCAGTCAGTTCAGTTATCATTGTTGGTATAGTGAACCCTTGATCTATTTGCGTGGAATCTCGTATTGATACCTTGTAGGTGCCGGCGTGTTTGGGCTGTCCTCGGCGCTACACTTGCAACAACGTGGCTACCGAAACATCAAGATATTCGACAAACAAGATTATCATGCTTCGGAATACTCACCCTTCAACGGCGGCGACTCGGCGTCATCTGGTGAGTATTCAGATGTCAAGTCATATGTCAAGCTAACACGCTGCCATCAGATAGCCACAAGGTCATCCGCAGTGCGTATGGAGACTCGGCCATACTACAAGACCTAGCAAACCGCGCCATAGACAAATGGAAGCAATGGAACAAGGAATCCGGCCAGGAGCTGTTCCTAAACACCGGCTGGGCGCGCCTCACCGACATTGGCAGACCTCAAGACGTCGACGTTGAGACCTTCAAGACAATGAGCGAGGCTGGGCTCGGCCACACGCAGTACTTTCTGCACTCAGACCAAGATCTCAAAAGGGCAGAGGCCGATGGATGGGGCGGTGCCCGTCTGGATCAGTTTCAACGACGCAGTCGCGGCCTCGCCCTTGACGGCGTCTTTGACTCCAACGCAGGGTTGGCAAACGCTGACTTGGCATGCAAGTACGCCCTTGAACTCATAGAAGAGGGAGGCACAAAGACCTACTTTGGAGACAAGGGCGAGCTCTCGTCCTTGATCAGAGACGACAAAGACGCTCGTCGGGTCGTCGGGATCGTGACCAAGGATGGGGAGCGTCACTTTGCGGATCTGGTCATTGTTGCTGCGGGCCCGTTTTCTCCTCTCATCGTGCCGGAGCTGAAGAATTTCATGACGACCACGGCTGGTAACTTTGTCTTTATCAAGGTGCCTGAGCATCTGCAGCATCGTTACCGCGCTGACGTGTTTCCTACCTGGGCCTGGAACTATGCTGGAAGTTCAGAGAGTGGAGGACTTACCGGGTTCCCTTTGGACAGTGAGTTCTTTGATGCCTTTCCCTATTCCCCCCTACTACAGGGCTCACGCTTTGTTCTTTGTGTTGCAAGACTGACCCAAGTAGGAAACGGCATTCTCAAGGTCTCGTATCGCTCCCTGAAATGGACCAACCCTTCAGATGTAGACTCGGAAAACCCCTTCTCAGCCCCGGCAACTGCTGAAGAGGTAGAGAAGCGAGGACCACCGCTTTCACCGATCACAGAGACCAAGGACTTTGTGAGGGAGAATCTACCAGATCTGGTCGGGGCAGAGATCACTGCGGTAAAGATGTGCTGGTATGCAGACACTGTTGATCTCGACTTTGTAATCGATCGCGTACCGGAGACTGAAGGTCTTTTGGTTGTCACTGGCGGAAGCTTTCATGGTGAGTTATCTGCACAAAGTTGCGGACTTGACGCTTACAGGTTATAGGCTTCAAGTTCTTGCCCGTTCTGGGCGAGTATGTGGTAGATGTGCTGGAAGGAAAGGACAATAAGTACACGCAATTCTGGCGATGGAGGACTCCTACAAAGGAGCAAAAGGAGAGGATCCTGCACAACACTCTGTCAAATGAGAGGGTGTGGGCCAAGCAAAAGCTGGCCACTCCCGAAGATCTCAAGTGGTAGGGCCGACTTGAGGCTCATAGGGCGTCGATTATCTCGATGAAGGAGGGGTATATGCTCCTTCCGATTTCTGCTATGATTTACGGGACAAGACGTTGCATTTGAAACGTGTCACGGCGTGGTGATGTGTCTTGCTGTAGAGGATGCTCGGCTGCAGAACGATATAAGGCTGCGAGAGGAGGACGAGCATGTGGTGGACCAGGGGTTTTAAGAAGAGATGCCAAAATAAAGAAATACGTTGTATGGTCCAGATGTCTTGATGTGTACCCATGTTTCTGTCAACCGCCCAAGATGGTGTTGTCGGTTAGACAGGAACAACTCGATTGGAGGCATGAGGTTGTATCCGCAACAACTTTAGATCAATCTAGCAGCCGTGGCTGCATGGCTTGGCAGGATTTCACCCATCAAATCAATGCTGACGCTGCAACTCCAACAAACGTTGCCCGCTTACAACCTTCAAGGCTGATGCTGACCCCCCGAGTGCTACCCAGCCATGCATAGCCAGAAGAGTGCTGACTGTGTCGCTGCTCTACGTACATATCTCACTCTAGCCGAGATCTTGGGCCAGGCTGAGCACGGGCTTACAGTTCAGTTTCCATGATTAGGTTTCTCGGGCTTGGGGAGAGGAGTTGATCTTCAAGTTTCCGACTTGACCAACAAAGGGCTCAAGATTGGCATTCTGGCTAGTGCTGGATCACGAAACTTACAAGTCCAAGAATTATCTAAGTACTGTCCAAGAATTCAAATAGGAGTGGGTGCATGACCCAGAAGACTCGCCGAATCCTCGAGTTCCTTTGTTCCCCCCCTTGCTGGTGGCTGGATACAGCCATGCACCACCACGAGCCTTTCCAAGAAACTACTATACTAATTGCATCCCTCAGCAGGATCAAATGCAGCCAAGTGCAGCGCCTCGTTGGGGGGGGCACAGATGCCCATCCACGAGCAAACCCAGGTGGTCTCCCTCAGCCCCGGAGCGAGGGGGGTTCACCAACTTCAGCTGTCATTCCGCCCCCTCGTACACCCTCTTTGTCCGGTACTCGTGTCCACGTAGTGATAAAGTGCTTCATGACTCAGCTCCCGTGTTCTTCTGTCCTTCCTTCCTCTTCTTCCCCTCGTGCTGTCAGTTCTCTCAGGCTTGAATAATCTGCTTGCTATCCACAAGGCTTGTTCTGGACAGATCAGATCAAGTGATCCTGTTACAATGCTGCCGAGCCCCTACGTTATACTCCCGGCCCTCCTTGCGACGGTATGGGCCGCGGGAGCAGAGGTGCCTCCCACCGTGTCTGGCTTTCTCACAGAAACCCTCGAGGCCACGTCTACAGTTGCTGAGGCTGCAACAGCTTCGGCTTCAGGGGCAACAACTCACACCGTCAATGTTGGAGCGGTGGGTTATATCGAGTGTATGAGAGGATGTATCTTGCTGATGGCTTCACAGTCTGGACACAAGTTTACCCCTTCCGAAATCGAAGCCAAGGTTGGCGACATTATCGAATGGCGCTTTTATCCCAGCGGGCACTGGGTAATCCGAGGAGACTTTGAGCATCCGTGTATCCCCTACGAATACGTCGGCCTGAACAAGGAAGGGTTCTCGAGCGGTGTCCAGAAGGTCCAGGCCATCACTGATGATGTGAGTGAACACTCGTCCAGTTACTGCCCATCATGATGCTGACATGGCCAGGCTCCCCGATTCCGAGTCCGAGTCAACAATACCGATCCCATCTTCTTTTACTGTGGCGCACCCGGATCCTGCGTAAAGTACCACATGATGGGCGTGGTGAACCCTGTAAGGGCTCTTTGTGTCCTTTCTTAAAGCGAATGGTGGTTGACAAACGGACAGTCCAGGAATGAGACCCTTGGTATGTGGCTCGAAAAGGCCAAGGACGTCGACTATCAGCTGCGGCCCGGAGAGCCATGGCCTACCGAAGACCTCCCCACTGAGACTGCGAGTCCCAAGGGCTCAGACGACGCAGACGATGACGACTCATCCTCTCACCTTTCCCCTGGCGCCATTGCCGGAATCGCCATCGGAAGTGCTGCAGTGCTACTCTTGGCCGGCGCCCTGCTCTACCTCTGCGGAAGACGAGGCGGCTTCGACAAGGCATACCGCAAGAGTTTCCGCGGTACTCCTAACCCTCCCGTTGCGGAACCGCAGTTCAACTCTCCCAATCCTACAGGATCTCCTTGGGATGTGAACAAACCACTACCAGGCGTAGTAGCAGCTCCCTTCGGCCAAAGCCCACCCATGAGTCCTCACCAATCCGTCGGCTACGGAACGCACCCCGCCGCGCTGGCAGCAATGGTAGCCCAAGCCCAAGCCCAGGACGGAACGATAGGGTCGTACTAGTGAGTTTCTCTTCCCTTCTTCCTTCCGTGTGGCTGTGTTTGCTAACCCGGGCGGCGTCCAGCAGCGACACTTATACGCAGCATCCCGCGCCTTCGCCCTCGCAGGGTGGCACGACGCCGAAGCCCCCCGAACAAACTGCACCCGCTGAGCTGCCTGCCTCTGCAGACCCCGGGAACTCGCCTCTGCCGACCTATAACAACGGACAGTCAAGAGTGTTTTCATGGGCCGGTGAGGAGACAGGCTACCGTCCAACCAAGTAGGTTGACGGCATATGTGCATATTAGAGATTTGGAGTGTTGCGGCGTTCAAAGCTGGGTACATTGGGGGTCTCGTTTGTTTGATTGTGTTGGTTGGCTTGGTGTTACATGGCAATTTGCATGCGCAACTCACCTTGGCGATATCACGAGTGTCTGTCTGATGCCGAAGTTGTCAGACTCTTTCTCATGGAACCTAATATTAGACCATTTGCATGCATTTTCACTCAATACTAATAAGGAAAAGTGATAATCTTAGTTCTATGCCTCAGCCACGAGAACAGTATAGATTACCGGAAAGGCTGCTTGCCGAATACTAAGGTTTTCCCGTCTTATCCTGACAAACAAAGAGTTGCTGACTCGTCCTCAGCTGACCAGGGCCCTTGCGCTGACGGTGCCCGGAATAGCCATGTTGACGCTTGTCATTGCCCCTGTTTCTCGCTTATGCACCCGACATACCTTCACTGCAATGTTAACCCACCTCAGGCCAGCAATATTCACCCACGCAAGCAACCACGGGGAGGGCAGAAGACGGGTCAACTGAACGTCTTGCCGAGTTTGTGTTTGAAAGCACAAATGCACTCCAGGAGACCAGTTGCTTGTAGAAACCCCAAGTCGAGCTGTTGGTGCACATGGGAACAAGATGACACTGAGAAGCCATGACAGCACAATTCATACAGAGTGATAGAGGTTGATAACCATACACCCTTATGGCGGGGCTCAGACAGTGATACATCTTCGAGATCAAGATTGACCTGAGGGATGGCAGGGATGCCACATACACGACATTCACAATGAATCGGGACCGAACATTCGAAGAGCCGAACCGCCTTTTTTAATTCCCCATGCCGTATCTATCCCATCCTTAGAGAGACCCAATCCAGCCATGAGCAGCCAATCCTCCCACGCCGAAAGACATGCAGGAACCGGCCAACAACCCGTTGTGCGCGTAGCTTCTCCGAAATTCGTGAGGCGTCGTAACCGTGGCGAGTCTTGCAAGACAGACCGCTTAGTCGAAGAGACCGAAGCCCATGTCCTCGTCGGACTCCTCAGCCTCCTCCTCCTTCTCCTCCTCCTTGGCCTCCTCGGCGGCGGCACCACCGGCGGCAGCACCACCGGCACCGGCACCACCAGCACCGCCGGAGGGAACGGAAGCGAGCTTCTCAGAGCCCTCAGCAATGAGCTGCAGTAGAATTGTTAGCATATTGTTCGTGTGCGCGACACTATGGATCGGGGTTGGCATACCTCCTGGATGTCCTTGCCCTTGAGCTCGGAGATCAGGGTCTCGAGGCGGGAGTCGTCAGCCTCAATACCGACGGACTCGAGAACGGCCTTGATGTCGGCGGCAGAGGGAGAGGCGTTACCGCCGAGGGTGAGGAGAAGGTAAGCTGCGAGGTGCTTCATTTTGAATGTGGTTTCTGGTCGAGCGCGTTAGAGTTGTGGATTTGGATATTTCTGGTGTTGCGCTTTGCGACGACCCGAGTAAAACACCGGCGCAGAGACGCAGAGCTCAGCAGGAGTAAATACTTACATCTGGAGTCTGAGGAGAACACGAGAAATCAATCAATTTAACCGCAAGTTGGGCGGAGACTGAAGCCTTCGAGTCCTTTGGTTATGGTTTTCGGTGTGACAAGGTAGAAAAAGTTCACGGCGTGACGAGAGTCAAGGCCAATTTTGATCCTGTGGGCTGCTAGCCGAATTTTTAGGGCGGGGCTGCGGGGGATCCCCTGCGCCCTTCACTCTTCTGTGTGGGTTGCCCGGAAAAAGTCCCCTGCCGTGCTCCGGGTCCCGCTCTGTTTGTCCATCGCGCGCACCGCCACATGGCAGCCTGCCTTATTGCCAGGATTGGGGTCACGTGCCCTGGCGCCGCGCTCCGGTGTGGCGTTTTCCCTGATTTCCTCCTTCGCCCATAAAGGTTGGCTGTCACTGATTCTTTGTTCTTCACGCAACTGTATGATTTTCCCCTTTGCAGTTTTGTGATCGCCTGAGCTCGGGGTGTCTTGGTTGCAAGTTTTGGGCGGATTCGACCTCGAACAAGCCATCTGTCGCCTCTGCGCCTCCCGCCACCAAGAACGCTTGAGTCTCACATTGTTTGCAAGACTTCAAAGTTCCTGACCACAGCAGACAAGAGCAAGAGCCCGACAAACTTTGCCGCCCGCTCAATGACTCACAATCCACGCACGAGCTTGCTTGCTCTTCTCTTACTCTGAGGGATCACCTCCGCATATAGTCCTTGTCTGGCTCATCTCTGACGCGATGCCGGTGAGTGACTGACCCGGTGGCCAATCTTGCACCATCAGGAAAAAAAACGTTGACCATGGCCTTCAAGATCGGAGACCTCCTCGCCCAGATCAGCGGCGGCGACGATGGGGCGTCGCCGTCCCCCGCACAGAACCTCGCACGATCGAACACTCTGCCCAAGAGGAAGGCCGACGATGACATTCGCCCCTACGTCCCCAAGGCACCTCGAGTCACGACGCTATCTACCACAGTGGCACCACGGACATCGCAGCCGCCCAGACCCCGCCCTAACGAGACATCCTCGAGACCGAGTCAACCATCACGCCCACTCGACAGACCGACGCCTTCCCAGCGACCATCAAATCCGATAAATGGTGGGGGTTCAAAACCCAATGTTTTGTCATCGAGACCCATGAACGGGGGCAATCGGATCTCGAAGCCTGCCCCTCCCAGCAGGCCGTCCCCCGGCCCCTCAAGCGCGCCTCCCGCCGCTCGTGGTGCACCACCGAAAAAAGGTTCTTTCGCTGAGATTCTGGCTCGGGCTCAACGGGCCCAGGCCACGATGGGTCAGGTCGGTAAGATCCAGCACAAGAAGGTAGAGGGTGGCAATATCAAGAGGGAGAAGGAGGAGGCAAAGGCAGCAAAAGTGGACCCTCGAGACACCAAGAAGGCGAGGCCAGGTCATCCTTCAGGCTACTCTGGCACTGCTAAGCCAGGCCAACGGAATGGTACGCCTGTGAATGGGCAGAGCAAAGATGCACGCAACGGCCGTGACAGCAAGGCCCTGCCTCCGGCAAAGACAGAACGGGGCAAGGCAGTTGGAGGCAAGGCTACTGGGGGCAGAGCCGCAGCCCCTGCCGAGGAAGAAAAGAAGGTGAAGAAGGCCGTCACGGCAACCACGGGATACACCGGCACAGCAAGACCGAGGCCCGGGAATCCCACCAAGAAGAAGGACACCCCCCGCGGTGGAGCGTTACTCAGCGCTCCACGGGCTCCTCGTCCGGCGCTCTCAAAGTCACGCTTCGAAGACGAGTACGACGATGACATGGACGATTTCATTGATTACGACGACGAGGAAGAGGACGGCGGCGGGCCCCGATATGATTATGCGTCTGACGGGTCCTCGGACATGGAGGCCGGTATGGACGAGCTCGACCTCGAGGAACGCCGAGCAGAGCAGATTGCTCGCCGCGAGGATATTGAAGAGGAGCGGCTCGAGAGGAAACTCAAGGCCGACAAGGAGGCGCGCAAGCGTCAAGCAGCTTTGGAAGCCCTTCGTGCTCGACGTCGATGATCCAGCTTCTTTTGTTATCTCTTTTCTATCGACGCTACCCCTTGGACAGGGAGGCCATGAGGCAACATTCACGCCTCTCACATGGCGGATCTCGATGAGGTCTTGATCAAGATATTCTACTCCAGTCTTTGGTTCTTCAATCATCACACACTTATTCACCCAAAACAATACTTCACAACAACGCGAGCAACGGTCGAGGACTCGGAAACGGAGGCGTTTTATGAGATGTGTCTTTTTTTGTTTTACTCTCCCCTACTACACGGCTTTTTTTTTGCTGCTTTTTCACCCTTGCCGCGTCTATTCCACACGCAATAGGGGCCACATTAGCGACGGAGTTGTCATCTTTCCTCCCCTTTTCTCCTTTTTGTTCTTTTTTGTCGCACACACTCTTAAAGGGGACGGCTGCATGGTTTTGGTCAAGACGGGACGGGGG
>SSHR01000516.1:0-28483 GCA_006518225.1 Fusarium neocosmosporiellum | reverse complement strand
GGGGAGGGTCACGGTAGCCACGGAAGTCATGGTTTGTGTGATTTGGTGGGTGTCGGTGGTGATAAAGAGGAAGAGAAAAATCCCGATTTTTCTGGTGGTGAACTTTTTTTTTCTCTAAGCGCACATGTCGAATTCCCCCACCATGAATGGTTTGGTGGGGTGAGGGGCTCGCCGCTTCAGTGGGAACAGCGCTAAGTTGAGGGCAGTTATAGCGGGCATCATGTCTCCTCCCCGCTGTGCGATAGCGTTATCAGATGTTGTTCCACTGTAATTCAGTGGTCGCGGGATCCGGAATCCCGCTGACCAACCAAAGCCGTGGAATTCCATGTCTCGGGACAAATGGATGGCTTCTTTTTTCTCTTCCGATTTATCGCCGTCTTCAACTCGAATCTTGAGCCGACAACGACAAGTCACGACAAACCTCTCGCCCGTTTGGATAGAGCCAGAGCCATTGTTCAGTCCTTGTTCAAATAGTCACCATGGCAACCGTTCCTGCCCTCAATGCTTACCGACATCTGATGCGCGCGGCGCGAATTGCCTTCCAAGGTATGCTTATGACAAGACCTCAGTCACTTTAACCTGCACTTACAGAGCCGACTCCTCTTTAACGATACTGACAATTCACTTCATACAGGTGATGTCCACATCCTCTCGGCCGCGCAGCTCCAGATCCGCAACGAGTTCCGCCAAAAGGCCTCGATCGATCCCTCCGGTGCCTCGGCCGCCATCCAGCATGCCGAGGAGGTGGCCAAGGTTCTTCGCGAGAACGTGGTGCAGGGCAAGAAGACAGAGGAGGGTCAGGACACCTATAGTAAGTCGGATACACTGCAGTTTTGCACCTGTCATGGGTAGAGGCCGTGATGCTGACAATGGCCTCAGAGCTACGGATACACGAGCATACGGAGCGAGGAGACAACGAGTCTATTCTTACGGCTGGAAAGGGCAACATTCAGGGAGGTGGCTGCTGCGGTGGCGGCGGTAGATAAGAGGAGTGTCTCCAATTGTACAATCTTGTAACATTACTGTCATGATACCCTCAAGAATAATGCCCAAAATGATAATCATCTCTCTATCTCTTCTTGAATCGAATTGAATCGGAGCCTTCATCTTCTTGTGTCCCCTAATTCACCGTGTTCAGTTGTCCGTTTCGCTAATCAAGACCGCCCTTTCCATTGCGCCTGTTTTCCAAAACGCCAAACACCGAAAGCATACAACTCTACCCTTCAACCGCTGGCAAGACAGACGTGTACTCGTTCCTTAGTCTCCAGTCAGAGAGGCATATGCGGGTGTATCAGATGCGCCAGGGGGCGCTGCCACTGGCGCAGGCAGTGCGGCTGGCCTGGTTCCAGCGCCTCTGCCGCCCTCGATCGCCCGCTGGCCTTGACCTCCCGCCTGGCGCTGCTTGGCATCCTTCAACATCTGAGCTCTCTGTTCCTTGTCCATAGTGCCAATGGCCTTGGGCTGTCCCCATCGCACCCTTAGTGGACATCCTGCAACAACGGCTCGTCCTTGGCAGGCTTCCGCCGCCTTCTCCGCCGCCTCTCGAGTCTCGTAGTTGACAAACGCGCAGTGTGACATGTGCGAGCATACCAAGCTCTTGATCTTTCCATGGACTTTGAAGAAGTCCCGTAGCTTGTACTCGGGCAGGTCGTCTTCGATACCGGTCACGAAGAGTGACATGATGTTCTTGTCGGCAGGGGGCTGCCAATCGCGCGGGCTCGGGGGCAGCTGGGCAGCGCTGGGGAAGACCTGGCGACCCTTAACGCTAGTATTCGCTCCTGCGGCAATCGCCGCCTTTGTATCTCGTGTTCGAATCGGTCCAGGTCCGCCGACGCCAGCGCCGACAGCTGCGTTTCCACCCTTTGAGCCCTCGCCAGCATCCTCAATAGCCTTTCCCTTTCGGAAGTAGGGCTTGCTATTGGCTAGCCGTCGCAGCAGCTCACGCGCCTTCTCGTCCGTCTTCTCGTACTCTTCTGTTCCAGCCTTGCCCTCCTCAATAAGCTTCTCATTGTTCTGGGCAAAGTATTCTCGGTTGATATCGGACTGCGGACCCGGGGCGACCATCTTGAGGGCAGCATCTCGTACGACGATTGGGAGACCGAACGAAAGATCGAGCATGCAGCATTGGCAGCAGTTCTTGAGTCGCGCGCAGGTCAGGCAGATGTTCGTCCTCTTCTTACGGCCATGGGCGCGGGTGGCGCTCCATGCAAAGACGGTAAAGGGTCTGGTGCACTGGTTCAAGGCGAGTTAGCATTGTGTCCACGCGAAAACGCGAGAAAACAAAATGGTCTTACTTACCAACTTGCATTCCGCACCGTAATCTTCCTTGATCATCTTGACGTAGGGATTCTCAGGCAGACACGTCTCGCAGACAGACGGGAAGTCGGTCGACTCCCATCCTGAGCGGTTGAGGTCCTGCTTGATCTGAGGCGGCATCGCGAATAGGTGGATTGATGAAAGCACAAAGGCGGCCGGGTGATTATCGTGATGGGGCGCCGGGGTTCTTTTGGAGTTGCGGCGCGCAGGGCAGGACTTGAGAAATTCAGTCACCCGCCACCTTATGTAAGCGTAACAATGACCTCAGGCATGCAGCTGCAAAGCCGGAGTTGGCCGCCATTGGGCTGAGGGGCGCTTACCTTATCGATAAGTCTCGGCATTTCCCCCCAATGCCCGGAAAAGGAAGCAACAACGGAAGCCCAACTGGACCTTGTTTCCGGTGAATTGGCTCATTCAACCTCATTTCTTAATAATTATTTTTGTCCATCTCCGTGCCATCTCCGGAGTTGTATCTTGAATCAGGGTAGCGGAGAGACAGACCGTTTGAGACGGAGAGTATCGGATACGTGATTTGAGGCGCAAGCATGCATCATCTTCCAGTTACTCTAGACAGATCATATCTTGTAGATGCAGAGTTGCGCTACGTTGGCACTCAAGTGGATATATCCGTCCAGTTGCTGGATTAGATGCAAGTACGAAAACGAGCCCAGGAGGTGTTGATCAACACGACGCAACTCATCACAAAAGGGGTTTCATCGTGAGGGTGTCGAGCATAAGTGAATCTCATTAAATCATAACCGGGAACCATCGCCACGATCCATCGTCAATCTTGCTTGGCGAGTTGATGCCGAGATGTCGTCCAAGTTAAAGCGCAGTCGTCTTTTTCGTTTAAGGCACTCGGCGCTTTCGTATTCGTATCGTGGGGCTTTCGCAAATTGGCACAGCCCGATTTGCTCCTTAACAACTGCAAACTGCACCCTCACCGCCCAGAGCCCCCGGAACCAAGCGACTCGGGTGCCGGGGTGGCTGCCCTCCAGTGGGTGCGATGCCGAATCAGCGACCCTGTTTCGCACCGGAAGCATGTGCAAGCTCTGCTCTTGCCCGCCAAAACGCTGAAGTTGTGTGGGGATGTATCACAGGCACGCAGGATGCCTCGAGTGCGTTGCAGTAACCCAGACCAAAAAACGCCCCCGACACCCCAAGCGATAGACAGGGGCTCTAATCCACATCCGGTATAGCGCCCGGTTGCTGTTCAATTCGCGATTGAGATTGGATGCAGATGGATGGCCCAGTTCAGGGGAGGGCCCTGAAATTTGTCGACATTGCCGTCGCTGCGTTGCCCGTCGACGTTTAAAACCAACGCTGTTCCCTTTCTAAACTTTGAGCTTTTTCAATTGATTGACCTTGATCGCCCTCTCAACCATTTAATCTTTCTCTTGCTTACCGGCTGTTGTTTTTTTTTCCCTCCCTTTCAACCTTCTCCCTCACATTCAACATGGTTGCTTCATCGACCGCCTCCAACCTCGAGCGCGAGGACCACAAGCGCGATGCCGACTTCAACAAGGCCATGCACGGCTCTTCTGCTCAGGCTCGAGGTGGTGTTGCTGCCATGTTCCGAAAGGGCGGCTCTGCCAAGCAGGCCGCTGTCGACGAGTACTTCAAGCACTGGGACAACAAGCCCGCGGAGAACGAGACTGCTGAGGAGCGCGCTGTATGAAACCACTCTGCCCCTCTCTCCTGAATGGCGGGGACTAACATAGCACTCAGGCCCGTACCGCCGAGTACGCCACTTTGACACGACAGTGAGTGATGCCCATGATTTCCTATCTGTCTCTCTTTGTCGGCGTCATTCTAGCCCGCCTATTCCCACGCCACTTTGTGCTAACATGTGGCCGACAGCTACTACAACCTCGCGACCGACCTATACGAGTACGGCTGGGGCCAGTCCTTCCACTTCTGCCGATACTCTCTTGGCGAGCCTTTCTACCAGGCTATCGCCCGTCATGAGCACTACCTCGCCCACCACATCGGCATCAAGGAAGGTATGAAGGTCCTTGATGTCGGCTGCGGTGTTGGTGGCCCCGCCCGCGAGATCGCCAAGTTCACCGGCGCCCACATCACCGGCCTGAACAACAACGACTACCAGATCGAGCGTGCCACTCACTACGCCTTCAAGGAGGGTCTGTCCAACCAGCTTACCTTTGTCAAGGGTGACTTCATGGTTCGTAGTTCCTAGGAAGATCTTGGGACGAGCATTGGCTAACTCCCTCACAGCAAATGTCTTTCCCTGACAACAGCTTCGATGCCGTCTACGCTATCGAGGCTACTGTTCACGCCCCTACTCTCAAGGGTATCTACAGCGAGATCTTCCGTGTCCTCAAGCCCGGTGGTGTCTTTGGTGTTTACGAGTGGCTCATGACCGACGACTACGACAACGACAACCTCCACCACCGTGAGATCCGGCTGGGTATCGAGCAGGGTGATGGTATCTCCAACATGTGCAAGATCTCTGAGGGTATTGCCGCCATCCACGACTCTGGCTTTGAGATGTTGCACCACGAGGATCTGGCAGACCGCCCTGACCCCCTCCCCTGGTACTGGCCTCTTGCCGGTGAGCTCCGCTACATCCAGTCCGTTGGCGATATCTTCACCATCGTCCGCATGACCACCTGGGGCCGAACTATCGCCCACAACCTGGCTGGTCTCCTCGAGACTCTGCGACTTGCACCCGCCGGCACCAAGAAGACGGCCGACAGTCTCGCCCTGGCTGCCGACTGCCTGGTCGCCGGTGCCAAGGAGCACCTCTTCACCCCCATGTACCTCATGGTGGCCCGCAAGCCTGCTGCGTAAAGTGACGGGCTCCAAAACAAAAATCAAGGGAAAGGACAATTGTGCGGGTCGAAAAAGCAGCAAACCATGCTGGCTGATGATGCATTCATGAAGGGGGCCGGCCTCAGATATAAAGGGATTGAGAAAGGCAGAGGAGTTGGGGGCATTACTGGTATTTAATAATAATATTCCAATGTTGAACATCACATGATGTCTGTCCTAGTGTCATGATCGTGAGTGTCTGCGAGAATTGGATCATGTCCACTCTTCCATGGCCACGAAGATGATCAGGAACCCAACATCGGTGTCTCATTTCTCCGGTCCTGACCGTTTTCTGCTGCCCTTGGTTTATGTTGTTTGTGGTGAGTGGGGATGGTCCCCCAAAATTCCCCTGGATCCCCCCAACAGACTGGTTGACGGGGTCGCCAAGGGAGCCTTCTGAGCTGTGATAGGCCCCTCGCCGATAACAGCGCTGCGATTCTACTGATAGGGGGGCGCACGTTTGGTGGCTCAAAGGCGTTGTAGGGCGGGGACCGTAGAGGGATAAAGCTGCCCCGAGCTAAGGGAGGTTTGCTCGGGGATTCCTGCGGGCGGGTACCTCGTCTGCCACCAGAATTCGGTGAGGACCCGGGTACCTCGCAGTTCCGGTACGATACGTACCGACCGGCCCCAAAAAAAAACTGGAAGCTGGCCAGCAAAGAGCGTCGTTCGGTGAAATTCCCTCTCTCAACCCGACGTTGTTCACCTCGCACCACCACCCTCAAGCTCATCACCATCCTCAATTCCCACGTCCACGTCGACGACCCGGGAAACCAAGAGAAGTTTGGCATCTGCAGCTTCTTGATCTTGAAGTTTCCGTCCTCCGACTTCCGTCGACCGCCCTCCGTCCCCACGACTCCCCGGGTCAATTGACAGTCCACCATCTTCATCATGTCTCGCATCCTCCGACCTGCAGCTCGCCTAGCTGCCTCGACTCGGGCTCTTCGCGCTCCTGCCACTACCTCGTTCGCCCAGTCCGCCGCCGCGCGCGCTGCTCTCGCCAGGCCCGTCCTCTTCGGCTCTTCCCAGACCCGATCTTACGCTGAGGGCTCCGGCTCCGGTGTCAAGGAGGTCACCGTCCGAGATGCGCTCAATGAGGCCCTTGCTGAGGAGCTCGAGTCCAACCCCAATGTCTTCGTCCTCGGCGAGGAGGTCGCCCAGTACAACGGTGCTTACAAGGTGACCAAGGGTCTTCTGGACCGCTTCGGTGACAGGCGTGTCATTGACACTCCCATCACCGAGTCCGGCTTCTGTGGTCTTGCTGTTGGTGCCGCCCTCAGCGGCCTCCACCCTGTGGTGAGTAGCTTTTGCCTATCTTCTATACTTGAATCGCATGTCTGACCAATGTTTGCCGTCATATAGTGCGAGTTCATGACCTTCAACTTCGCCATGCAAGCCATCGATCAGATCATCAACTCTGCCGCTAAGACCCTCTACATGTCCGGTGGCATCCAGCCCTGCAACATCACCTTCCGTGGCCCCAACGGCTTCGCTGCTGGTGTCGCTGCTCAGCACTCCCAGGACTACTCTGCCTGGTATGGCAGCATTCCCGGTCTCAAGGTCGTCTCTCCCTGGAGCGCCGAGGATGCCAAGGGTCTTCTCAAGGCCGCTATCCGCGACCCTAACCCGGTCGTCGTTCTCGAGAATGAGTTGATGTACGGCCAGGCCTTCCCCATGTCCGAGGCTGCCCAGAAGGACGACTTCGTCATCCCCTTCGGCAAGGCCAAGATTGAGCGCTCTGGCAAGGACCTGACCCTCGTCTCCCTGTCCCGCACTGTCGGCCAGTCCCTCGTTGCCGCCGAGAACCTCAAGAAGAAGTACGGTGTCGACGTTGAAGTCATCAACCTGCGATCCATCAAGCCTCTCGACGTTGAGACCATCATCCAGTCCGTCAAGAAGACACACCGTCTCCTGTCTGTCGAGTCCGGCTTCCCCGCCTTCGGTGTCGGCTCTGAGATCCTTGCTCTGACCATGGAGTACGCTTTCGACTACCTTGACGCCCCCGCCCAGCGAGTCACTGGTTCCGAGGTCCCTACTCCTTATGCCCAGAAGCTCGAGGAGATGGCCTTCCCCACCGAGCAGCTGATCGAGGACTACGCTGCCAAGCTGCTGCGACTGTAAAAAGGAGAATAAGAGACGGGACAGGAACCGGTTCAGCCTTGTGCGCATTCGTCCCCTGACGGCGCCCGTGCTCGTGTGACGAGTGAGGTAGAGGGTTAGAAGCGCTGGGCTTCATCCTTTCAAGGGATTGAGGCGCTGGATGGGAGGGCTGGTTCAAATTGGCGTAACTATTGGACGCTGCTTGATAGATATGCGGAAGGGAAGGAAATGTAATTTTACTCCGTGTTGCCATGTATACAGTCAGGGCACGGCACCCGTCTTATTAATGATCTAAAATCTACTTGTATGTGGTTCATGGCGTGAGGCTGTGACGTCGAATTGTTAACCTACTCGCCGCTGATTTCGCTCCCAACATGAGGCTGAGGCCGTGAGGGTTTGTCCATGCACACCATTTATAGTTTACAATGTTGTTGTCGAATGGACTCAAACTATAACCACTTCTGCCTATAACTCACACGTGCAGACTCTTCAATTGCTAAAATCCGACTCAACAGGTTCTTTCAACCTCGTCTCTGAATTTGGTGTTCAGGTATAGGGTAGTTGAAATATCCATCGAGGGGTGGACTGTCCCGCATCGGAAGGGATGTCAGAATCACAACGTAATGGTGGGGCACTTTCAACCTGGAGCTTCCAACATCTCTACAACACTCCAGTAACACAATCGCCGAGCTGCCTACACTACCTTGCCCTCTACCACAGTCAACTCGATGGGCATGGCTGGTATAGACGCCCTCCTTCAGGGAGAGCCACAAGGCACCGGCCAGCGCCAACCTCGCACCCAAGAACCCGATGAGCTGAAGCGCAGCCTTGAGGAGCTTCTCCTCACACCCTCACCAGAGTTCTCGCCCGAATGGCTCAACCGATTGCAGCAACGATGGGATTTCGAGGCTGACTACACGTCTCTGTTCAAGGTGGCACCACCGCACACGAGAACTCTCACTAGATTTCAACGCCATGGATTGGAGGGTCGTGTTACAGGCTATAGGAACGTCACTGTGCCTGCCAATAGCGCTACCGCCAAGAATTCGACCAGCTTGCTACGAAAACCTGCCAATCGTGCAGATTTTGTGAGAGGTGCTGCTGGTTTCTTTCCTTTTGCGCCTGGTGGTCTCGAAGGCATTGAAGCCACTGCGGCGTTTGAAGATCAGATTCACTCTGGAGACATTGCGAAGTCTAGCGGTTCTGGAAACAAGCTGGAGAGGGTGATTCAGCTGGGCGCTGAAGGTGGACTGCTTGAGATAGCTCCTGGGATGAGCAGGGGCATCGACTTTACTAAGAAGACGACCGTCAACGAAGAAGATGCGAATGCCATCAAGGAGGTGCTTGAGGAGGATCCTGAGGAGGCCAAGGCTGCACCTGATGCGAGCGAAGACGCTTCTCCTGAAACTGCTACCCCAGATCTAACACCCGACTCTGGCGAAGACGGAGACGACATCGACAGTATTCTACCTGTCGAGTTCCCCGCTTTGGAACCTCACGGCGTCCTTGCAGCTTCCAGTGCCCGCAAGGCTGGCCGCGAGTGGGCACACATGGTCGATATCAACCACGACATGTCCAACTTCAGAGAGCTTGTGCCTGATATGGCGAGAGAGTGGCCTTTTGAACTCGACACATTCCAGAAGGAGGCGGTCTACCATCTCGAGAATGGGGACTCTGTCTTTGTAGCTGCACACACTTCAGCTGGCAAGACAGTGGTGGCAGAGTACGCGATCGCCCTGGCAGCCAAGCACATGACAAAGGCCATCTATACATCCCCCATCAAGGCCCTGAGCAACCAAAAGTTCCGCGACTTTCGACAGACATTTGACGAGGTGGGAATTCTCACAGGCGATGTCCAGATCAACCCCGAGGCTAGTTGCCTCATCATGACGACGGAAATTCTACGAAGTATGCTCTACCGAGGAGCTGACTTGATTCGAGATGTCGAGTTTGTCATTTTCGACGAGGTTCACTACGTCAACGACTTTGAACGTGGTGTCGTGTGGGAAGAAGTCATCATTATGTTGCCTGAGCATATCTCCCTCATCCTGCTTTCTGCCACGGTGCCCAATACCTATGAATTTGCCTCATGGGTCGGACGGACAAAGCAGAAGGACATATATGTCATTTCCACACCAAAGAGGCCTGTGCCGCTGGAGCACTACCTTTGGGCTGGAAAGAACATTCACAAGATCGTGGATTCGGAGAAGAAGTTTATCGAGAAGGGCTGGAAGGACGCGCATCATACTATCCAAGGGAAGGATAAGCCCAAGGGCGCCGAAACTACCGTTGCAACCCGAGGTGGTAACCAACGAGGCAACCAGCGTGGCGGGTCGCAGCGAGGAGGACCCCAGAGAGGTGGTCGAGGAGGGGGTCAGCAAAGAGGAGGCAATCAGCAACGAGGTCGTGGAGGACCTCCTCGAGCAAGCCATGCGCCTGGCCACATGGGCCGTGGAGGCCGTGCGGGTGGCTTTACATCAGTTGCGCAAGACAAGAACCTTTGGGTCCATCTCGTTCAGTTCCTCAGGAAGCAGACCCTCCTCCCAGCCTGTATCTTTGTCTTCTCAAAGAAGCGCTGCGAGGAGAATGCCGATGCTCTCAGCAATCAGGACTTTTGCAACGCCACAGAGAAGAGTCATATCCACATGATTATCGAAAAGTCGGTGGCTCGGTTGAAGCCAGAAGACAGACAGCTACCACAGATCATCAGACTACGAGAGCTCCTGAGCCGAGGTATTGCTGTTCACCATGGCGGACTCCTACCCATCGTCAAGGAGCTTGTTGAGATCCTGTTTGCACAGACACTTGTCAAGGTGCTGTTCGCTACAGAAACATTTGCTATGGGCCTGAACCTCCCTACACGAACAGTTGTCTTTTCTGGATATCGCAAGCACGATGGACACTCGTTCCGAAACCTGCTACCTGGCGAGTATACACAGATGGCGGGACGAGCTGGCCGTCGTGGTCTGGATACTGTTGGATCAGTCATCATTGTTCCTCCTGGTGGACTTGACGACGCTCCTCCGGTTGCAGACCTGCGCAACATGATTCTGGGAGAGCCTTCGAAGCTGCGATCACAGTTCCGACTCACATACAACATGATTCTCAACCTGCTCCGCGTGGAAGCCTTGAAGATTGAGGAGATGATTAAGCGCAGTTTCTCTGAGCATGCTACACAGCAGCTACTCCCAGAGCACGAGAAGGATGTCAAGCTGGCACAAGCAGATTTAGCCAAGATCAAGCGTGACTCTTGTGAGATCTGTGACGTATCAATGGACGAGTGTCATCAGGCCGCCCAGGATTTCAAGCGGCTCACGTTCGAGTTGTACAAAGGCTTATTGGTCATCCCGATAGGCCGCAGGATGTTCTCCCAGAACCGCCTCATTGTGTTCAACTGGGACGGTGTTCGATCCGTTGGCATTCTCCTAGCGGACGGTATTAGTAACAAGGGCACTTCGGAGGATCCAACACTACACGTCTGTGCCATCAAGTCCCTCCGAGAGCGACGCGACGCAACCGACCAACTCCCCTTTATCCCTGCTTTCAACAAGTATCTTCACGAGCTTCCCAAGAGCAAGAAGCGGATGCAAACCAAGACGCTTCACGTTCCACTAAGTGACGTGGAGTGCCTCACCAGATGGGTAACCAAGGGTATTCTTCCAGAGATTTTCCAGGGCGGTGACGGCCATCATCAAGCGAAGGAACGCCTTCAGGAGCTCTGCGGTTCGTGGGGTGATAAATGGGAGGAGCTCGATCTTTCACGGATCAAGCAGCTTCAGCTGCAGGAGATTGTGGAGAAGAGGATCGACTTGGTCAAGACGATATCAAACTCGCCCGCTACGAAATGTCCAAACTTCTTGAAGCATGTAAGTCAACAGTTCCGGTCATCGTATGTCCTTTGGTTCTAACACATGTTGCAGTTTGCCATGTGTCACGATGAGTGGCTCATCAAGGAGCACATCTCCCAGTTGAAGCAGTCTCTGTCGGATCAGAACCTCCAACTTTTGCCTGATTACGAACAGCGTGTTCAGGTATTGAAGGAGTTGGGCTTCATCGATGAGGCAACTCGTATTCAGCTCAAGGGCAAGGTTGCTTGTGAGATCCACTCGGGAGACGAGCTAGTCCTCACCGAACTCATTCTCGACAATGTGCTCGCCGACTACGAGCCTGCCGAAATCGCCGCTCTTCTGTCGGCGTTTGTGTTCCAGGAAAAGACGGACATTGAGCCCTCACTCACTGGCAACCTCGAGCGCGGCCGTGATACCATTGTCGCCATCTCGGAGAAGGTCAATGATGTGCAAACACGGCTGCAGGTGATTCAGTCTGCTGACGACTCCAACGACTTTGTCTCACGGCCGCGCTTTGGCCTCATGGAGGTCGTGTATGAATGGGCGCGGGGCATGACCTTCAAGAACATCACTGGCTTGACCGATGTGCTGGAGGGAACTATTGTGCGAACGATCACGAGACTGGACGAGACATGCCGTGAGGTGAAGAACGCGGCGAGGATTGTTGGTGATCCAGAGTTGTATCAGAAGATGCAGCAGGCGCAGGAGATGATCAAGAGGGATATTACGGCAGTGGCTAGTCTTTACATGTAGGCGCGGCGTGGCATTGGGCATTGGTATTACGACGGTGATGATGCATTGGCTGAGACGATGGGCGTCGCCTGTGTTAGGATGTAGACGACGTGTTTGACGATTTGGTTTCACGAATAAAACAAGAAGCAAATGCTAGAAATGTGTGTTGATGTCTATTGTACGCTTCTCAGAGCCGACATATATGTGTTGATCTCACTGTCATGTCAAAGCAAACATGAAATCAAGCCGCCTCCCAAACCCCAACGCCAAACCGTAACCAAGAGAAAGTGATTGTCGTCTACCACCGACTTTGACCATAACACATGCATCGCTTATCCTCCAAGTACAACGCGAGCGCTCCACTCCACGTCTTCAAGCCTCGCTGAATAAAGATGGTCGTGTCTATGCGCGCAGAGCCCGTAGTCGCTGCTGCAGCTTATCCTCCTCCTCGGCGGTGGGCTCGTTGGTCTGCTGGGGTTCGGCCGTTGAGGGTGTCGCCTGGCTGAGCTCCTTGCTGAGCTCGAGACCGGCATCGTCGGCAAGCTTGCCAAGGAGCTCGTGGACAGCGTCCTCGCCGACTTGGGTAGACGTGGATTGGGTGATGGCGTCTTGGTAGATACCGTTGGACATGGCGTATTCTTCGTTTTGCTGCTTGAACTGCTCGAGGGTAACGAGGGTCTGGACAATCATGTTAGTCTTGTCGCGCAGGAGGGGTATTGGTAAATAAATGCGCACCTTTTCGGGGTTTGTGCTCTTCTGCGCCATGTTCATAGTACGCGACGACGAAGCCATCATGTGCGTCATGCGGTTCATGGCATTGTTGGCCTGGATCTGGGCAGCCGAGAGCTCGGCCATGTCGGCCATCTGGTCCATCTGCTGAGCGAGGGCCTGCTTTGAGAGCAGCATCTTTGCCTTTTGGTATGCCTTTTGGGTCTCGCCCTTCTTGAGGAGGTCCTGGATCTGCTTCTTGAGGATGGGGTCCTGCTTGGCGGCCTTTTGGGCCTCGCGGCGGGCCTGCTTGGCTTGGAAGCGGGCCTGGAATTCGACTTGCATGTCGCGGGCTTGCTGGCGGTTCGACATGGTTGCTGGCTTTTGCGGGGGGGTAGGAGATGCGATGGCGATGAAGAGGTTTTTTTTTTTTTTTTCCGTTCAGAAGAGACTGTCGAGGTTGAGGGAGGTTGTAGATGTCATGTGAGTGTCAGGCAGCATGGAAGCGCCGAAAGCCTAGAACCGGACTTTGGGTGTGATGGATGACTCGCGGGCCCTGCGCTGGATGCGGGGCGCCACTCTCCATTCAGGGAAGTGGGAGGGAGGGAGAGAGTGGGCGAATGACGTAACGGCGGGACGGAAAATCACACGGGAAGAAGACACGTGTGGCTTGGGAAAGTGCACAGCCACCCAGCACTTGGACACGGGAGGAGCTTGGCTGGTCAATGAGCATGGAGTTGTTGGGAGCAGATAATGAATGCACGAAATAATATCATGGTGAAATGCAGAGTATCTCGAGCATTCCATGGAAGCTGTATGGACATTGTTGATGTGCATTTTTTAAGAAGATATTGGCGGATTTACCTCACATAGGCTACAGGAAAGCTTGGTATTCTGCCAACATCTTGCATCGGCACCAATGGATCGATTCCAGGGCGAGACATTACCCTGGAGAAGCACCAAGTTTTACGCCAAATACCCGGTTTCTCAGCTACAACTGAAGGCCGGTTAATATCGGACTTCTCTGGGAGACGGAGAGTTGGGAAAGTCGTGAGGGATTGAAATTATTAAACAAGACAGCAGCCCGGCCATCTCGAGTCCTCCAGTTGCTGATGCCTCTATAAGTCTGCCAGCATATCATCTTTGTCCTGGTCAATCGCTTGCACGCGAAGCCCCTCTTGTCCAAGTTGCAAGGGTTCACGAGGCTACGACAAACACCGCGACGATGCAGACATCGACCAGGGACCTGGACCTCGAGTTTGAGGGATATCTGGCGTTCCTCGAGCAGCAGGACCAAGATGACCAGGAAGACGAAAGCTACTATCAGTATGGGACTTGGCTTATGCCTCTGGAGCCCCCGCAGCTCGACAACCAACTTCAACTCGAACAGGCGCAAGGGGACGCGAGAGAGGGGCAGACCGCGTCTTTCAAGCAACCTACAACTCAGACAGAACCGCAACTCGCTCGCAACCTCAAGTTCAGCAAGCGTCGTTGTCTTCCGACAGGCGGAGTGGGAACAATGCTCGGGGTACCCGCACAACTGGCGGTCAACTTGCTGCTCAACACCAGAAGCAACTCGGCCGGGGCGCATTGAGCTCTACCCGCAGCATAGGCGCAACCTCTGGGCAACCTCTAGCCCAGCAGCAGTCCAAGCACGGCAAACAGGGCGCGAGCAATGACCGGACGGTTGCTACAACTCACGGGCGGCCTTCAACCCAGCAACAACTTCCCGGCCGAGGAGATACTAGCAATGTGCATCTTCCAAGGGCAACACCACAACCTCCTCCTGCTCAACCAGACCGAGCCGAGCGACAGGACGCGAGCGATCATCAAAATGCCGATACACCAAATGGGCCATCTTCAACTCCACAACACCAGCAGGGGCAGCTCAAGCGGAAGCAACCAGATTCAGACCAGCCCCATCAACATCAAAGACGGATACGGCAACGAGTCCCGGGCCCAATGGCACCTCCGCCGAGACCAAAGATGAACGTGGACGACTTTCCAGAGGTTCCACGAGTAGAAAAGATACAGAGACATCTCCGAGTCACCTACAACGGCATGGAGGTTGCTGAAACGTCGGACGGCTTCTGGGTCCTCCAGCAGTATCGGCCGCCAGGTTCGTTCTCTCTCGGCAAGACCAAAAAAAAAGGTTGATTTCATCCAGGTCGTTAACTCACTGATATAGAATATTACCTTCCCAAGTCATCCCTCAAGGTCGCTCTCACCCCCACGGGCTACAATCCACCGTGCAGGTTCAAGGGCCGCAGAACGCACTACTCGGCGAAGGGTCCTGACGGCAGGCTCCTGGCCAACAGGGTCTGGTCCTACGAGGAACCGAAGCCGGGGTACGAGGCCATTCGGGGCTACGTCTCTTTCTACGCGCGGCCTTGGCAGTCGTTTGTCGACAGGGAGCGGGTGGTGCCGTACCGGACGGACTTTCAAGGCGGCTGGGTGACGACAGAGATTACCGGAGTGGTGAGCGAGTTTACGCCGAGGTTTTAGATGAGATGACTATCTATCTGATACGGGAGATTTGGATGGGAACTTGTTAATATGGGAATGCCTGGAGCTTGAGGAATTATTATTATAGTGGGTTCGTAAACTTGGTCCTTTGCTTCCATTTCGTCGTGTTCTGGGCCGTCCGCTCCGGAGGGCGACAGGGGGGGAAATAGGTCTGGAGATAAGATGAGATTACTATGAGACCCACGAGATTGAAAATGGGGTCCAGGAACCCGAGTTTGGGATCAATTTGGATCAATCAAGCTCTGACAAGGGTGAAATTGCAGACCAGGGTTGGTTGGCTCTGGAATGGGAGAATCCACAATCCCCTTTTTTTGCTGCGAGCGCCCAGACTCTTGTTGGCTCGCAACTCTATCGTCAGACTATCGTACGTAGCATCGCGCCTGGCTGGGGAACTATCTACACGAGAACAGAGCCAGGGGCATGAGGCGAGCTGAGCGAGGGATGAGTTGATCGTAAGGGTCCTGAGGGAAGAAGGGAGGGGTTGTTTGAGGCGCTGGAAAAGGGATCTCGTTTTTTTTCTTTTTCTTTCCTTGAGTGTGTGTGAAATTAGGTGAGAATTCAATCAATCAGTTAATCCCTGAAATGAGCGGTAAAGTGAGGGCTGGTGAGACAAGATCTACGGTGAGACAAGAGACATCAAATGGGTTTCAGCCCTGAGTGTGCCCTCTATGGCGCTGCTGCGAGTTTGAGTTTGGCATGTTTCTCCCTTCCGTGTCTCAGGCTTTCCCTTTGAGTCCACCCCGTTTCGCGCTGTAACGGGATCGTCCGCCCGCTTTCCCAGCCCAGGGAGAAAGGAGATGTGATTCCCCCGACGGCATGGCAGCCCGCCTCGCGCGAAGCAGTAGCAGGCTGGGACTAGCGCGGCATTCTAGGGAACGGGGATGCGATCCGACGCAGGAGAAGGGGACCGAGGAGCCGGTGAGGAGGGGGATTGGCGGTGATGGGATTGGCGGTGATGGGATGGGCTGGGCTGGGCGAGCCAAGACACGACGTCTCTCGATAGCCTGCTTGACGGAGAGGCGGGCGATATTATTTTTTGAGGTTGGGAGGCTTGGAGCTGAGTTTTTTGTGCAACAATAGTTTCTTTTTACTGCTCGCCAAGCTCCATCAGGGTGGAAAATCTTGAGCACATCAAGAGAGTTGCGGGAATGTGATGCGACATTGACGGCCCCCCCTTTGCGTTGGCAATGCCATCATCAATTAAACTCACAACGCTCCTCGTAAGGGTTAATTGCGTGCCTGCGCAAGCCTGGAACTCAAAATGCTGTTGAGACGCTGATGGGAAATCTACTGTCGTACTGGATCTATTCTGAGTTGGGCGGCCGCTGTGGCTGGCTCAGGGCAAAGATGATCCAAAAAAGGTACACACGAGCAAATGCCCACATAGAATGAATCCGCTATGGACTTTGACGAGCTCAATCATGGCGAAAATGGAGTCTATGTGGATAAACTTAGCAAGGGAGGGAAGATATTCTAGAGCCAGCAAGAAGAAAAAGGCGGGCTCCTCGAGCGTCGGATAGGACCCGGTAGGGCCGGACGGTGCATGCACCCTCATCCGTGTTTGCTCTTATCCTGGAACACGGAAGAAGCCTGAGGCCCACACCCGAGCTGCGCCAGTCAGCGTCAGATCAGCATGTGAGACGCCGCTGATCTGTAAGTGAGAACGAGACGAGTCGAGTCTTACGAAGCGTACATACATGGCGCTCGGCAGCACATGTATTTGCGTCGGGTTGAGGCGATGGATGATGATGGTAAGAGTCTCGAGTAGAGTTGGTTGAGCTACGACGTCGTATCTTGGGATAGTTTGATGATCGCTACTCCCGTAGTTGATGCATCCCATCACCTTCTCTTTCGGGACCTGTCCGGCTTCTTTTGGTCACATACCTCGCAAGCTGCAACTCTCAGGTTGCCTGGAACTGCGGCGTCCGGACTTGATGGGTAGCCGATCCCTTGGGAGCGTCGCCGAGGCTGGTTTCGATTCCTCATGATGCTTCTTTGGCGTGGTAGCTCAGTGTATCTGGTGGCAGGCTGCGTCATCTCCCTTTGGTCTGACTCAAAGTGATGATGCTTCCCTGCATCGACTTTGGTGGATGACTCCCTTTGTCTGGCGCGGCCCTTGGTGGAGTGAGTGGTCCCGTGGAGCGGCGGGCGGGCTCTGGCAACTGTCGCGAGCGCTGTTCGGGAAACGTTGCAACCCGTGAGGCCTTGCGTAACAGAGAAAAATACAGTGCAGCCTGGCGTATCTTCTTCGGCAGCCTGCGATGACTCACACTGTGCCAGGTCATTTTCCGTCTCCTTCGCACGTCTTCCTTGGATGAGCCCATCTCGTCATTGTGCAGACGGAACACGCCTTGGAGCGTAAATAGCTCCTCCATCATGTTTCCGCAAGAGGCAATAGATTGGACTGGAAATATGGATGATTTCTTTTGATCGGATGCTGATCCATTACTGCGTCAGCTTTTGAGTTGGACAGTCCCCCCTCTCGTGCCTGGAATTCCAAAAAGCCATTCATGGATCGCACGACGCTGGGGTGAGGGGAAGCTGTGCTGTTCTCGGGATGGATGGATGGATCCATGATGAGTGCCTGTACCACCACACCTCGAGACGACGCGACGACTCGTGTAGAGTAGATAGCCGGGCTTACCTATTGTTGCCTCCCCTAAAATTAACATTCGGCAGCCTACAGCAGACGTACAGCACATACACGAGTCTGAGGATGGCAATCTAATACCTCTCTGCGTGCCGACCGAGCGAGTGTAGGTATCAATCAACTCACGAGTCCACCAATCACGACATAGGCTCGCACCACTCACCAGCCATCCTGAAGAAACCTAAGGACCCGGACGGACTGTTCTGGGCAAACAATACTCCCGCCGCACCATGCTCGAAACAAGGGAGAAGGAGCGAGAAGCTCCGTACATGGGAAAGACGGTGCGCCGCGGGCTCCTGGGCCGTTCGAGCCTCCGTGCTCCGTCCAGAGGTGCGCAAGTAAAGTCAAGTCAAGTCTCACGGCCTCCGATTGATCGCCCCCTTTTTTTGGAAACTCGAACGGGCTGTGGATCCTCTCCGTGGGCACCGACTCTCAGGTAGGTTGCGTGTCAGCCCGCCTCCCGCCAATCACGCGGGCCCGCGGACCATGGACTCAGCCCCCTGCAGTTGAGCCACCCTCCTGAAGCCTAGCGGTGGGGGACAAGACTCAGCGCCCTGCTGCGTGGCTTCTGGTGGGCCGATGCCGATGCGCCCCCTGAAAGCCTGTTCGTAACGAGGTACGTATCGGCCGCCGCCTTGCCCGATCGGGACCTCAGCGAGCCTTCAGGGGGTGGGGATCTCAGGGGACGGTGCCTCAGGCATCCAAATGTCACAAGCTCCAAGCCTCCAAACTCTCGACGTGTCCTCAACATAAAGAGAACTGGTTCCCGCTATGCAAGCTGCTCTATTCCGACACAACCAAACCAGACAGCCCACACATGAACCATTTGGCGCTACCGCGATGAACCCCATAGAGATGATGACCCCCGGGTCCTTTACCGACGCTACAACGCCTCCTGTTGACGCTACCACTATGAACCCAATGGAGATGATGACACCCAAGTCGTTTACCGGTGGAGAGAGTCCTATGGCCACCATCAAGGAAGAGCCTTCAACACCTTCATCAGACTCAACTACCCAGAAGAAGCCAACCAAGAAGCGCAAGTCCTGGGGTCAGGTCCTCCCTGAGCCCAAGACAAACCTCCCCCCTAGGTATGTCTCGCCACTTACACCAATGACGTCGCAACATGGTCCTCACACTGCACTCAGGAAACGGGCCAAGACCGAAGATGAAAAGGAGCAGCGACGTGTCGAGCGTGTTCTCCGTAACCGCCGCGCCGCCCAGTCTTCCCGTGAACGCAAGAGGCTCGAGTCCGAAGCCCTCATGAAGAGGAACAAGGAGCTCGAGACCCAGCTCGGCGAGCTTCAAAGGACCAACATGTTACTCGCCAACGAGCTTGCCCAGTACCGACGCACCTATGGAATTGTCACCCGATCTTCCTCTCCCCTTGACTCCCTTCGAGAGAACGCTGTTACCTTGTCACCAGAGCTCTTTGGCTCCCAAAACACTACTGGCATGGTCGATGTCATGACACCCCCGCACGCCACTGTCAACCCTGCGTCTCTCTCCCCCAGCCTTACTCCGGTAACCGACTCAGCCGCGACTCCCGTGAAGGAGGAACCGTCTATGGAAGTGACTTCCTGTGAACTGACCCCAAGCACCTCTCCCGACCTGGCACAACATCCTGCTGAGATGTTGTCTATCGACCTGCAGTGTCACATGTCGGCGGAGATGCCAAGGTCGTTCCAGAAGTCGCTAACCTTGACGGCGCCAACATCGGGTTGGCCCCGGCAGCTTCGGATGATGTCGCTTTTAGCCTCGGTGATTCTTATGACTCGTCCTCTGACGCTGACCGATTCGTCCTCGAAAACGGTCTCGTCAAGAACGGTCTCTTCGATTCTCCTTGCTCTTCAAACCTCAGCGAGGACTACCTCGTCGACTACCCCTCTCCTTCGTCCAACATCTACGACGACTTCGACATTAGCCAGTTCTTCGTCGACGACGCAACCACGGCCGCTTCGGAACCTCTGTCATCTTGTGACTTCTCCGCTGCGAACCACGCCCTCGAGCCCAAGGTCCATGACCTTGTGTCTCCAGTCTCTTAGGAAGATTCTATCCAGCAGCTCCGACCTGGCGCGTCCTCACTTGGATGCGACGTTGGCAGCATTGCGGTTGATCTCCGAGGGAAGTGAGGCACAAGTCAAGACCTTGTGGCGCGGATCGCATGGATCGCGCGGAGATGACAGCAAGCTGTCACAGTGTCTGAGCAACATGGTTGCCGCCGCGGGAGCTACTAATGACGCTCGTCTGGCCCGACCGGGCCAAGGAGCAATCAAGACGGCGAAAGAGCGGTGCAGTTCTTCACTCTGGAACTCGCTCCCAGCAGAGCAACCGACTTCTACTACCTACTATAATAAAACGTCTGGAAACGGTGTGTGGGGGAACAAGACTGAACAACAGTCTGGCATGTATTTTCTGGTTTTTGTATCTTTCGAGGGTATGGGTAACGGTCAAACCCCGGAGCAAGGCGTCAAGGATACCTCTATAAATGTCCCAGGGGGACTGGAAAACCACGGGTTGAGCCTATTGTACAACAAATACAATGACACGCTTATGAGCGACGACAACTTTCTGTGCACCTTGCCGTGATCTTTGTGTGTGCCTGATGCTGATTGTGCCAATGTAAACATTCTAGCTGTTGGAGCTGGAAGCTCTTGCGCTGAAAACCTGACCTTGAGGATAGCTGACGTAGGTGGTGACAGCTACCCCTGACTTACAACACTAGAGCTACAACCTTGCCTGGGACCGTGAGTGGTCCGCAGATTGTCACGAAGTCGAGTTGTTGACAGGGAACAAGGTGGGCAACATGGAACCATCTGTTGGTCAACAAGTCTATGTGAACGTAGAGATGGTGTAGGAAGGCAAAGCATCCCGATGCTATTCTTTCATTACTCGTAACGGATGCAAAATACCATGGCAAACCTCAACGCCCAACGCCTATTGCTCTATGCCGCCTGTATCACCACAATCCGTCCATCTCCTGCATCGCAGCCTCTTCGTCGGCAAAGTCATCTCCTCCCTTTGGTTCCGGTCCATTCTTCTTTGGTGCTTGATCATGGTCCTCGGCTTCAGCAATCAGAGCGTCTAGATCATCACCGTCTGGTTCGGGCTCTGAAGGCTTTGACTTGCGCGCTGCATCCTGGCCCTCAGCCTCGGCGATGAGGGCCTCGAGGTCGTCTTCTTCGGGGACTTCGTTGCGGATTGGGAGAGTGTGACGAGCTGGCCGGGGTGTTGCATCGTAGATGTCGTCGTCATCCGGCACGTCGTCATCTCGTTGCGGCGTCTTTGCCCTTGAAGTTTCCATCATTGTCGTTGTGGTAGTGGTGGCGGGCACTGGGTCCGCTGGCTGTGAGGTATTGTTCTCGTCGAACAGATCCTCCTCTTCCGGCTCATCTGCAATGTGATCCTTCGGCTTGCCCTCATTGATCCAGTCATTGCGCGCCGTTATGATCCGTTTTTTGTGACCGGCCTTTTCGACCATGGCGAGGGCGTCGAGGAACTTGGCTTTGGGGAAGAGGTCGTCGAGCCAGAGCTGGTAGAAGGACAGGAGGCGGGAGGCATCTGAGAACTATAGCGGACGATTAGCAGGCTTGGGAGAAGCTTGGGGAATGGAGATGGCGTACTTCGTGGCCTTTACCCTTGATCTTTAGGTCGCGAGCTCTCTGCCGTAGCTTGGGGATTCCTTTCGGGCCCAGTAACCTGTCATTCGGGATTAGTATACCGTAGGAAATGCTGGTTTGTGTCATTTAGTCTCACCTGTCCTCGTCAAGCTTGACATTGGGTGCTCGAGCTCGCTTCTTGACGTCGACCTCCTCATCGATTCCAAGGCCCGAGTCTGGCTCTTTTCGCTTTTTGGAGGAGGATTCTGGAGGGGGAGAACCAAAAGGGTCGTCGGAAAAGTCGTCGACGTCGTAATTGTCCAGGCCGTTTGCTGGATCCGAGGCAATACCAGCCATTTTGAATTTTTCCGAGTGTTGATTGTCGATATGAACCCCAAAGACTCGATTCTCCCTTTCACGACGCGTCCGACTCGAGGAGACGCGTCGAGAGCTTAATTGATTCTGTCCATCCACCCCGCCAAGGTCCACCTCTCCCACGTGACCAATCATCGGCTACTTCGATGGGCTGACCACCCACGTGACATCTGTCCTGAGGCACCAACCGGCGGCCGGCTCCAGCTTCTGAATGTACCGAAACCGACGACCTCGAAAGGCTTCGTGATAGGATTCAAGGAATTGTCCCGGACGAAGCACCGCACAATGGCTGAGAGCGCGACCAAGCAGGAGACCCCCTCCTTTGTCGGGACCAGCAAGGTCATCCAGACCCAGTACCCGGTAAGTGAGGCCCCAATTGACGACGCAATGGCTGTTGCTGATCGGATGGACATTATAGCTCATTGACAACGATCCGTACGTCCTCTGTCCCCTCGAGCCCCTCCCACGATGATCCGAACTGCGATATCCCGTGTTTCTTACTGCTTGAGCCGTTGGAAGGGTTGGAATGGTGGGATTGTGGACCGTCGACTAACCCTCGGCAGTCACTTCAAGAGAGTCGTTGGATATGCCCGAACTAGCGACTACGTCTATGGCGCTGCCGCTGCCGCCTTTGCCCCCGCTGCCCTGATCGCTCTCGAGCGATTCGCCCCCTCGCACGTCGGAAAGGGTGGTTTCCCCAAGGCCCTGCGACTGGCCGGAGGTGTCGGTATCATCGGCGGCTTCCTCTACTTTTACCAGCGATCCTGCCGTACGTCGACTACATGCCATAGCGGGTTACGATGGAGAATGCTGACAAGGCGAAAACAGTCCGATTCTACGGCGCCACCGAGAACGCCCGCGAGATCGAGATGGACATGCGAGAGATGGTGGACAAGGTCAAGAAGGGCGAGCCCCTGTACGGCGTGAGCCGGCTGAGCCCCCATCTCCAGGGCGTGGCGGCCCGCCAGAGCCGGTACTCTGCGCTCATGTTCAGCGCGGTGCCGTGGTTCAACTTTGTCAACCACAACCAGCACGGCGTCGACACGGCCAAGTACTACCAGCAGGCCGAGCGGGAGCTGGAGGCGGAGCGACAGCAGAGTTAAATATGTGTTTGGGTAGAGATGAAAAGAGGTGTATATTACCAAGCGGTGGATGGGCAGTGCCTCGACGGCGGCGAGTTTTCTTGCGAGATGGAAATAGATTTCTTGAACCACTGTTGTTGACTTGCGGATGTGCATGTTTTGGTTGAGACTGTGGACTGGGCCCAAGGCATGAGCCCATGGGGAGGGTACAGCTTCTGACACTATTCGAGTAGCTGTGATATGTGAGAGCTTGTTGGGATGAAGTCGACACAGCTGCGTAGACCTGGGATTCTTGAACCTCGTTCTCGCCATTTTTGGGAGAGCAGAGATATCGGATACACCCACCTCACGACCTGTTTAATGCGAAGTAGCTTACTTGCATCTCATATGGGCGGTGGCATAATCAGAAGGGACTCTCTGAGGGTTGCTTTCTGCCTTGTTATTTCTTATAAGATATATAAAAAAGTTTATTATAATCTTAGCTTTTTAAATATTTCATCTCGTTCCACGAGAACCATTATGTGCAACGAATCCTCATGAATATTTTCATCAGTGTCCCTGGTAGCATAGCACTGAGCAGGAAAGTCAGTATGCGACATAGCTGCCCATTCCCTCGGTGTAGAAGCCATTCGGTCAATATCCCACAAGGCTGACACACAAACAACAGCCCCTGCATCACTCCCAACATCACATGGAGTCTGTCTTCCACTGACTCCCCCGCGTTTCCTTATCTTGACGCATAGCCCCGTGACACGGCCCCCTCGTACTCTATTGCGACCTCATGATCGTCGCCCTCGGGCTTCGGCCAGCTCCGGCTCTTACTCCAACGTCGCTGGCCAATCATGGCGGTTGCAATGGATAAGACCGGTGCAAGGACAAGACCTTGTCCGCATCAACTTCCTGAACAGGAACCTGGAGAGGACCCTTTGTAGCGGGTTTAAAATTTTATATTTCTTCATATATGCGTGTTTCGTCCTTGTCTCCAATCACTGCCTCACTTGAAGCTATATCCTTGGTCTCTGTGTGCTGGAAACTTGACAGGCGCGATAACTTCAACAATGGACTCGAACCAAACCGAATTGTCCATGGACCTCCCCGTCATCGACCTCGACGTCTATCTCAACAACCCTCTCGACTCTGAGGCTGTCCAAGCCGAGTGTCGGAAAGCGGCCAACGCCCTCATCACCTACGGCGCCCTGGTCCTCCATGACTCCCGCGTCTCGGAGCAGGACAACTCGACCTTTCTCGACATTCTCGAGGACTACTTTGCCCAGCCCGAAGAGGACCTCAGGAAGGATGAGAAGCCGGAGCTGAGCTACCAAATCGGCGTGACGCTGGAGAACACCGAGAAGCCCAAGTGCGCCGTCGATGAGCCGTGTCTGGATGTGATTCAGAGGCTGCATCCATCGCAGAGACCGCTGGATATCTCGGCGCATTCGCCGGATCCGAAGTGCAGGTTCTTTTGGAGGATGGCAGAGATTCCGCCGTTCAAGACTGAGTTTCCGGGGTTGAACGCTTCCAATATCGTGCCTGAGGCGCCGCATATCAAGGAGCGGTGGACGCCGGTTATGAACCAGTGGGGGACGTCTATGAAGAATGCGTGAGTATCTTGGTTCCAAATCTAATATACTGATGCTGAACATCTTTCAAGTGTGTCGAAACTGGCAGAGATGACGGCTGTTGGCTTGGACTTGCCAGCCGAGTTCTTTAGCAACGCTGGACGCTATGGGTTTGACCTCCTATCCAACACTAGGCCATGCCTATGAGCTTACATGTTCTGTAGACCACATCTTCTTGCACCTACAGCTTCTGATCTAAACAAGTACGGCGAGAAAGATACCATCCTTGCTGGCTTTCACACAGACCTCAACTTCCTCACCATCCACGGGCGCTCCAGGTATCCTGGCCTTCACATCTGGGCCCGCAACACCGGAAACCGCATCCCCGTCAAGATCCCCCCCGGAAACTACCTTCTTGTCCAAGCGGGCAAGCAGATCGAGCACATTACCGGCGGCCTCATCAAGGCGGGCTACCACGAAGTTGTGGTCAACGAAAAGACCATCGAGACGATCGAGAAGCGCAAGCGCGAGTTCCCAGAGAGACCGCTGATTCGAATCTCGAGCACTCTCTTCTGGCACTTGGGAAGTGACTTTGATCTTGTGCCGGTTCCGAAGCTGGTGCAGCGGGCGAAGGAGGTTAGGGAGAAGCAGAAGGAGTTGGGCAGGGATGAGGGACGAGAGGGAGAGTATCCGGCCATGAAGGTTGGACACCAAGTGCAAGAGTATGCTTAGTATGGACTGATTGACTTGAGTCTTTGTCGCTAACTATTTCTAGGGAGTTGAAGCACATTGCGTTGATGGCGTGAGGTGCAGCGTTGAAGCGAGTCGTCACCGCAGACTTCTCTAGCTTTGTGCCTCTGAAAGAGATGGATTGCCACCGACGAGAGAAGAATAACTTGCAGGTTTGAGAAGAAAAAGCGCATTCAGGCGGAAGGTAGTTGTGGAAATATAAGTCAGTAACATCCGCATTCAGGATTCTCGTGAGAACCCCCATCTATACTGTCGCCACTATGCTTAAATCCTACTATAAGATTTAAATAAAAAAGTTACAAAAGTTACAAAAGTCTGATGAAAACACATCTATAACCTTGGGTCTCCTTTTCTGTCTTATGATTATTATTATTATGAGGGGAGAGTTGCTACGTGAAGGGGATTTTAACCTCTTCAGCTAGTCAAGAGGCAAAGGTGTTCATTATGAACAGAGCTGCTTTCAGCGCGTCATTGAAGCTATCGATGATGATGCGAGTAAAACCTTGTTGATATGAGTGAACTGAGCCATCAGGCATTGGGTATGAAGCCTCTACTGTTGAACTTATTGAGACCTTGATTGAGATACTTTGATCCCCATTTTGGGTGGCATAAAGTGAAGAAATAAAAATGGTTATTATCATCTTAAAATTTAAAGGGGTGATTATAAGGATTTGCAAAGGTTAGCTAACCATCATGGTATGGCAAATAACCCTTGGTGTGTCAAATATCCGCTCCCATCACAAAGTGGTCAACGTCACAAAGGACAATTTGCTCTGATTCAGAGATACTGCCTTTCATAACCTTTACAGGTTCCAAGCCTCGCTGCCCCGGCTGGCAGACTCGAGTAATCGCAGAATCCTCCCTCACATCACCTTCGACTGACATAACCACCCAGCAAAACATTGTCACTCCTTTCAATCGCCATGCTGTCAATAGATACGCCAATGTTGTTGAACAAAAATCGCTCCATGTTTCCATTTTTGTAGGGTATCTACCAAGATTATATACTCATCATGTCAACCATCTACTATTCTCTCATTTTAATTCCATCTCCTTAGATCCCTCTTCTAGATCTCCTTTTCCCGAGGCACAGTCGTCTCGGCCACCTTGCCCTCGGAACCGCCATGATCGGAGCTGGTCTCCCTCTCAGGAACCGTCACCTGGTCAGGAGTCGTCGTGTCGGCGGCAGGAGGGTCTTCGCGCCAGAAGTCCTTCTTGCCATGGAAAAGTCGGACCGTCCATGGGGGGAAAACGCCGCCGGGAATGCGCCAGGTCCAGCCATCCCGCTCATCATAGTTGGGAGGCACAATACGTCCGCCGGTCGCAAGCTTGATGAGCCAAACGACGGTGTTGATCAGCATGTAGGTGCAGATACCGGCAATCAGACCATCGGCGATCGAGTATGTGAAAGGCATGATGGCAATGGTGAGGAATGCCGGCACCGCATCGCCCATGTACCTCCAGTTGATCTCAGTAACTGCACCGACCATCATAGATCCGACGAGAACCAGAACGCAGCCAGTGGCCCAAGGGGGAATAGATGCAAAAATAGGCGCGAAGAAGATGGAGATGAAGAAGCAGATGCCAGCAACCATCGCGGTCAGTCCAGTCTTTCCACCCTCAGAAATGCCAGCACCGGACTCAACAAAGGCAGTGACGGGAGGAACACCAAAGACGGCACCAATGGAGATGCTGAGGGCATCCACCATGTATGCAATGGAGGAACCCTCAAAGTCCTGGGTGACGGGGTCGACGACGTTGGCGAAACGGGCCATGCCGTAGAGAGTACCCGTGCAGTCCAGAATATCGACATACAAGAAGGTGATGAGGGCGAGTCCAAACTGGCCGCCGTAACCCGAAATGTCGAACTTGAGGACGTTGAGGGTGTTTTCGATCTCATGGAAGTCAACCACCTTCTTGAAGAAGTCAAACCTATCACTGCCGATGGAGTCGTAGGGGAAGTAAGTGACAGGAGTGTCTCGAGGCCAGGAGATGATGCTGACAAGGAGGATTCCGGCAATGACAGCGCCCTTGACGCGGTACATCATGAGCAACACGGTGAAGATACCGCCACAGAAGATGCCAATCCACATTGTGGGGTTTCGCATCTTGTGCGAGGAAGGGCATACTCCATTGACCTTCGTATCCTCGGGGCAGCCTGCAAGCTCCATTGGTGTCGAAGTGGCACCCACGATCAGGCCGATACCCTCGCTATAGGTCAGACCGATGAGGGTAAGGAAGAGACCGATGCCGACACTGGTGGCAAGCTTGATGCAGCGAGGAATAGCACGAGCAAGCCACTGTCGCATACCAAAGAGGGCAAGACCGAAGAAGATGAAGCCCTCGATGAAGATGGCAGTAAGGGCGACTTCGTAAGGAACCGGACCATTTCCGTTAGGACCAACTAATTAAACTTGTTAGATGTATGCGAAGCTGAGGTCAGATGGCTAAGCACTTACCAACAGTATAGGTGAAATACGCGTTCAAGCCTTGGAAGTGTCAGCACCCAAATTGTATAGATGGCAAACAAGCCTCAGTAAAGGACAAGGATGCGTCATTGGAGTTTCGACATACCCATTCCAGGAGCGAGACCGACAGGGCTGTAAACTTGAGGTTAGCATACTGATCGAGGCAACAAGACCGGCGTCAGAACCTACAGGTTGGAGCAGAGACCCATGAAGAAAGACGCGAGGGCAGAAATGGCAGCTGTAGCAGTAACAGCGTCGCGCTTGATTCCCGCAACACACAGGCGATAGTCGTCATCTGGCACACACAACCCGGCATCATCAAAGGTGTTGCACACGCAAGTGCCGCCGGACTCGGAGACGATGGAGGAATTCACGGCAATGATGTAGGCCATGGCGAAAAAGGTGGCAAGGCCGGCTCGGATCTCCGTGAAAAAGGCAGAGCCCTTGCGCTCGCGAGGCTAATTGGTCCCGACGTTAGCAAAAAATACCATGATCGAGAAAGCTCGACTTACATGACCTGAGCCATCGAGCTGGAACCAACGACCGACGGCGCTGGCCGCGATCTTGCGGTTGGTATTTTCCATCCAACCCATGATGAAGACTCAAAAAACAGCAGAGCACAGAGATTTGATGTACAAGGACTCGAACAACACCTATTCGACGCGAACAGGTAGAGTTGGCAAAAGGAAAGAGTCAAAAGACAAAGCTTTCACAAGCCGACAGGATTGGGGATGCGGCACAGTCTTAAACGGCCGACGCGGGGCGTAGACCTGTGTGCTTCGGTGAAGCCACTAGGTCTTGTTAGTTATTAATTCGGACGAGCCAAGGCGGAGAGCCAACGGAAGGAAGCCGATAAAAGCTCCTGGGGGCAGACGGAACGGAGATTGGATGTGCGGGATGGGGGATGGGTGGCCAGGCAAGATAGAGAGATAGCCAGATAG